>NCKU01000018.1:0-98953 GCA_003675995.1 Dinothrombium tinctorium | reverse complement strand
TGGCGGCGGAGGAGGAGGGGGCGGTGGAGGTGGTGGCGGTGGTGGTGTCGATGCTGCAGAGGTCGATGGTGATACAAGTTGAGAGGTTGAAGTGTTCATCGTTGAACCTGATGACGTTGAAGCAGTTGTATTCGAAAGAGTTCGTTGTTCGTCGCCCCCTAAAACTTTTTCAACAGCGAGCGACTTTCTTCGAGAAGAAGAGCGGCTGCAAGCATTTTATTTAAAAATAAGAATAATCGACGAGAATCCACTTACCTGGAGGACATGGCGCCAGGAATCGCTGTCACACAAAGTATCCTGGCGTTACAGACTCCATTGCATGATGTTACATTTGGATCCGGCTGCATGCTGAGAACACAAACTTGACCAACGTATCCATCTGAGTTACAAATCCAAACATCTTTATACCCAAATTGATTTGAACCGAGAGTGGGTGAAGCGCAAGTGAATTGAAGCCCTGCTCTAGTTTTGCGTATAGGAAGTGAAAGAAGGAACTCAGGAGGAGGTTTTCGGTCCGTGGAGAGAACCAGGCGTTGTTTGACTTCATTAAACGTCGCTTCCCAAGAAGATCTCTTCTCGGTGCTCGGAAATATTATAGTGAGACTATCAACACCTTCCCTGCGAAGCGCAATTCAAAATTATTTGTCTGCTCTCTCATATTCGATACCTACTGACTCGTGATTGCTAGTTCGAGCGATAGTAATTGAGAATCATTCGTTTGCTTGTCATTGAGTTGTTTTGAAACCGATGAAATCATATCTTTGATAGCGTCGTCCAATGGCTATGAAATTTTTTGAATCATTTTTGAAATACAAACAAATTTCTCATCGTTATAACGAAGCAAGCTTTTGCGAGTCAACAACATCAATTAATCGATTCAAGAGGTACGAAGAATGTTTTATGAGGATGAGAGAAAAATGATTCTTCCTCGAGAAAGCGTTCGAAAAATATATTTCAAACTGTGCTAAGATTTACACAGTGAGGCAAATGCTTTCGAGTGCGAAATTGTAGAATGTAAAAAATGGACTTATTTGAGAGTAGGAGAAGCGCCATTCGAAAGCAAACTTTTTTTCAAAGTAAATTCATTTCGTGAGACGTGAAATTGAACGCATGCAAAAAAATAATGAGAAACGATTGGGAGAAGATTACGGATGCAAAACGCTTGTTTCGAGTCTTCACGAAACTGATTCGAAAAAAAGTGTGTGTGGTCGTGTGGTCAAGGTTTGTATGTTACGCTTATTTACATTTTTTCTTCTTTTTTTGTGAAAGCCAAACTCTAGGAATTTCGAAACAATTTTGGCTGAAGCGACAAATAAAATAAAAGTCGCTCAATATGTTAAATGGTTAAAGGATCTGCAAAAACTATCGCTTCAGTGACTTGTTCTAGCGAGCATTTTGAACATTAGAACTTTTGTCTACGATCGAAAACAAATTTTATGAGCACTAAATAAGACTTGCAGACTGAAGCAAAACAATAAACTTTCATTCGAGTATTGAAACAAATATGGACAGTGGCATTTACCTGATGATTGATGGCGAGATTGTTGATCAAATCATTTATTTGATTGAGCGTCAACAAGTCGCTTTGAAGTGTTTCAATATCTTTGAGTGTTTTCTTCACATTGACATCGCTGACTGGAGAGAAACAAAGAAATGCAATTAAATTATTTTACGAGTTTGAATAGAAGAAAAAGAAAAAAGTTTTACGCAACATTTTTATGGATATTGTCTTCGGCGTTTCGCCGATTCGTTCACTTTCTTTTCACTCGTTTCACGTTTTATTATTTCTTATAAATCTTCGTCGTCGTTGTTGTTTTTTCCCAAAAATGAAACTAATATTCGAAAAGGCAAGCTTGTGTACAGTGAAAATTTAATTTCGCTGTTCGCACGATTGAATGAAATGAAGGAAAAAAAAATTTTTTTTTTCTAAGGGCAGAGCTCGAAGCGAAAACGAAACGAGTGAAGCGTAAATTGTAATCGCTTAAAATTAGATAGAGAGGACTAGCGAGAAATAATATTTTACTCGAGTTTTTTTTTGCTTCGCGTTCAAATTTTACTTGTCAAACAAAATAATTTCTCAGTAAATTAAAAGTGAACACTCGACTCTCGAGGCTCGAATGAAAGGATTCGCGTTTCGAAGTGAAAAAAAAAATAATCAACGCGAAACTATAGGCAATGTTGGACACTGAAAAACGAGCGGCATTTCGCTTTCGACAGCCGAATGAAAAGAAATTACCTTTTGAGATGTCGATGTTGTCCAAAGAGAATCTCATCAAATATTTATACTTGTTTGCTTCGAGTGTGTTGAATGGTGACGGCGAACCTCTGCGAGAATCATTTGTTAATGGTTTGTTAGTTTGTTATCGTTTGAAAAAAGCTCGGCAATCGTTCGCTTTGTTTTTAAAACAATTTTCACCAAGTTTAAATGTTTGTTTCACTTGTTAGCGCAAAGATTGTGGCAATCGATTTTTCATCGCAAAATGCGTCTGTTTGCAAAAGCGAATCGTAAATTGCTTTCACTGCGGCTTTAATTTCTCGCCTTTTTTCTGAAACATATTTACTTTTATTTGATCGACGCAAATTGAAAGGAAAATTTTGCCGCTTCCATTGGCTCGATTCACATTTAATATTCAATAGTTTGAGTTCGACACGCATAAAAAAACCGATTGCAAAGCTATACACTCGTGCAGAATCTCGAAGTGAGTCTTCGCTTTCTGGTACTCGTCTCCTGCGGGATTGTAAATCGAATCTCAACAGCATATTCTGCAATTGAGAAAAGCTAGCGAATAATTTATTAACCCATGTCGAGAATAGAGTTGCGTTTGTTCGCTTTGGCGAAAAAGCATTGATCAAGCGCTGAGATATTGGAAGCGATTGAGAATCCGCATTCATCCCGTTTTCGTGCAGCCTATGGGCTTCGCAATGTTTTCGCTGCGAGTTCGCGAGCAGTTGGCAAAATTAACGTTTTCATGTTTTATTAAAATGTCGGTCGAATGCAAAAGAATTTTTATTAAATGTTCACGCTTTTTAAAAGTTGCGAAAACTTTTTTTTCGCTGCTTTCACGAAAAGCAAACGAGCGTTTAAAGCTCAGATAACTTTTCCAAAACGCACAAATACATATTGTGTTCGAGAAATAAAGTTTTCGGTAATTGAAATTCTTTCGAGAGCCCAGAAACCTGTCGTTGCTTAAAACTTAACATGCGTTTGAAGTTAAAAGTTTGACATTTGAACGTTTCACACTTCTCTCTCTCTCTCTCTCTCTCTCGAAAAAAAGAGAAATGAAATGCGAAAAGTTTTGCTCGAAAAGAGTTTTTTCAAACGCGATATAAAAATTTGCTTTTTTGAATTCGAAATTGAAGCGAGATTACTTACGACGCTGTCGATGACTTTCGCGCGGTGCCACTCTTTTTCTTGATGCTGGTGATCAGCAAAATATCGGAGAAGAGAAACAAGCAGCGTTCTTTTTTCGTTCCCAAGCCACCGGGTATCGAGACGAAGTCGTAGCGAATGAATGTTCTGTCAGGATGTGACAACTATAAAATGCACATTTGTTCAGTTTTGCAGCGAATAAATGAAATTCTAATTCATGTAAATATTTGTGGGCGAACGGCGGAATCGAGAGAAAGGCGCTCAGCTGTACTTACATCCATAACACCTTCAATCAAATGCTCGATTTCTTTTACTCTTTGCTGCATTTGTTCATGTAAAAAAGCTTCTTTCTCCATTCGATTTATCTTCAGCGCTAACTCGTGGACTTCTTTCTGGGCTTTCAATAAGAATTCGTGATCAGGATGTTCAGTTGGCGTGTGCTTCAACAGTTCCTTAATAGAAACAAACTCATAATGAAACATTTACTATGTTTAATCATCTAAAAACGTAGATCTTAACGCAAGATTCATTTCATTAGCGGTGTTAGTGAAACATAAGAAACTGCTGGTACTGTTTTCGTACAGCAATGACATTAAATAGTAACATCTAAAGCGTGTTAAAATGGCTATTCATTGAAAACGAGCGAAGTTAAAATTGAAAAACAAAAGTTTGCGTGCGATAATGGCGTAGATGAGGCGGTAAGAAAGATGAGTTTCGAGAATAACGAATTAATGGTGTTAACCAGAATTAAGGTGAACTTACTTTAATCAGAAGTTCGTATCTTGGAATTCGCTGAACGGGCATTATTAGAATCGCGTCTAAAGTTAACTTGCTTTTTTGTTCTCTTGACATATGCTGCAAAAACAGAACAACATATTAAAAGCCAGCGTAGGATCTCATTGTTCGTTGCATAAAAAAAATGTACAAAGTTACAGAAATTAAAATCGCTTCTTTGAATGCTTTCGGAAAAATTTCCCAACTGCTACGTTTATACTTGAAAGGTTCAAAAACCTTTTTCACTTTTCCATTCGTAGCATTCAAGCTTTTGCTTCATTCCGCTGGTAAGCGTGTGCAATCCATTGGTTTTATATGCAGTGATCAACGAAACAAATGAAACGAATTCAAGGAAAATGACTTTTTTTGGACATTTTGTTAATCAAGTTTAATCAATCAAACTTTAAATATGATTTTAATTCTGATCAAAACAAATTTTTTATTGCGACAAATTTTGTTGATTTGGCCGTCGCGAATCTCACAGTTTTTAAATTAAGTTTTTCACTTACACTATTGACAATGAATATGACAACGTTTCGTCTGCTTACAGTCACACTTCTTCAGGTCAAAACATTGCAGCTTTTAACCGATGTTCACACGTTGCGCCGAGATTTAGTTTCGAATAAACGTTTAAAAGTGAAGTAAAGCCTGCATGCGGAAAGGGACGAATGTAAAGTGAAAACAGAGAGTGAAGATTGTTTACTTTTGCTAATGACTTAGGACGGAAGAAAATTAAGTTTATTGGAAGCGATTTTATGTATTGTAAAGACCACATGCAAAATTCACATTACAATACATAAAACCTCTTCCAATAAACTTAATTCGCTTCCGTTTTAAGTCATTAGCAAAAGTAAACCATCTTCACTCTCTGTTTCCACTTTACATTCGTCCCTTTCTGCATGCAAGCTTTACTTCGCTTTTAAACGTTTATTCGAAACTAAATCTCGGCGCAACGTGTGAACATCGGTTAAAAGCTGAAATGTTTTGACATGAAGAAATCTGACTGTAAGCAGACGAAACGTTGTCATATTCATTGTCAATGGTGCCATTGTGTTAGTGAAAAACGTAATTCAAATTTTATGTTTTTAAATTTTCATTTTATGTACTAAAAAAAACGAAAATACTAAGCGAAAAACACGAAATGTAAATTTATTTGAGTATATAAACCATGTTCCAAAATAAACGCAACGCATTGAGAAAATTAAATAGCAAAATGGAAAAAAAAAATTAAAATGTATATCAGCATAGAGGGTAATTTTTATAAACGCACACATTTTGATTGTTAATAAAATTTTTAAATTTTGATTCATTTTGAAGACTATAATTTGATTTCAAAGATAAACATTTTGAAACACTTAAAATAAAAGTTAGTTAAAAACGAGATTATATTAAGTTACCCTCAAAAGTCCGTATTTTTGCCATTTCTGCCGCTTTAAAAAATTTTCTAATAAATTGAAAATTTTCAATGTTTAACCTATTGGTTAGAAACAACAAACACAAGTTTTTTCAGGTAGAAAATTGTAAAAATTTCTTAATTTTTTCACGCACGGTTCTCAAAGCTGCACCTCTTTGAGTGAATGCGCATATTTCCCGAAATTTTTCTCCCTGATTACATTAGTTGTGTTATGGTAGAGCTTTTTTTTTTTAAATAATCAACTACATATTCAGAACAAAAACTAAATTTTTCTTAAAAGATCTCAACATGAATCTTTGTTTTCCGCATTTCCGCATTTATTAAAATGCCCGGTACATTGTGAAAACAATTTCCGTTGACAAATAACTTAATTAATGTTTACATTTGATTATTAATTGAATTCTACTGGAAATCACTATCTTTCAGTGAATTCTCTTTAAATTTGGATAATCCGTTTTATTGCAGGACGAAATGCGGATATTTTAAGAGTTGACATTCCCAGACAGATGAAACCAGATCCTGTCCGTGAATAATACATCTGTATTACACTCGGCACCACTTAATTATGTACAAAAAACACACAACCGCAATCTTATTAATGATTCGCTTGGACAGGAGCTTAAACAACTTTTGTCGGATAAACCCGCATTCCGAAAATACGTGTTGATTTTCTTACCGATGAGTAAGAAAATACCTATTCAAGCTAGCATCTTCTAATTTACTTTTTAGCCTTCCTTGGCGCTTTGCTGCAGAAAGCTTTTTTCGGCGTCAAAACCGTGATTTTTCGCTTGCGCGGAAAGTACCGGACCGAGCCAGTTTCTTTAAAAATTTCAACCAATTTTTTATAGTTTACATAAGAGGAATTTTCTAATTCGGACATTCACATTCGAATGCTTTTAGCACACTCAAAACTTTCTGTCGCACAATAATGTCTTACACAAAAAGCTCTTTCTTTCGTTTAAAGCACCATTTTTGTTTTCGCGGTTGTTTATCTCGAACGGTTAAGTTTACAAGCGAATTTTTTTTTGTCTCGTTTTTTCCTCTAATTCTCTCTCTTCAATTTGATATATTTTAGCATCTTTTTACCGTTTTTTCATTCTCAAGGTATCGTTAATCAAGCTATGTCCGTTTTATAAAAAACCACCATGTATTATCTTACATGTCACTTAACAAAACCGAGTGATACAGGGTGTTACTTTCGAGACGCTGCATCGATAAACTCAAATAACTTTTTAACACTTTTATATAAAAATTTGAAAATTGGTAAATTAATACATCAGCATTTAAAGAATATTATGACATTTGAAAAAAAACAAAACAAAACAAATCGGTTGTCGGAAACGCAATTTACCGCTGTTTTTCTCAACATAACGTTTTTTAATTGAAAGACGTCACAAATTAAAAAGAGTTTAGAGTTTAAACAACGAATTTTGAATAAAATTCGAACAGATAATAGACCAAACAGCATAATTCTCGAAAGAATGATAAAAAATTTCAAGAGTTTAGGTATATCCGAGAATTACTTCGGAACCAGTTCAATATCGGATAAACCAAAAAATTTATCGAATTCGATAGATACTCTGTCTAAACCTTTAAATAGTCTAAATGTAAAAGATTTTCCAATTAAGAAGTCGAAAAACGATTATGTACCAAACGGTAGAATTGAAAAAGACGTGAGTCTATTGCAACTAAAAGTGGAAATCTTATTTAACGATGAAGCAAACGCCGTTTTAAGCGGAAAGTTGACTATCCGAAAAACCGGAGCATGGTTTTTCGGACAAAGAATAATAAATAAAAAACTCATTGTATGTCAGTAAACGATCGTGGAGAAGCAAAACATATATCCTTTTCGGATAAAATTTCCGTATTAGTCTATTTGAACGTTTTAGTGCGGCTTCTGATGAAACTCTGCAATAACGTCCGGTCAGATTTGTTTTTTCAACTGAATCATGTTTCTATCCGTCTTCCCAACACAATAAGAAGCTTTTTTACTTAAAATATTATCTATTACAAGAAAGGAAGATGTTAAACATTAAATTCCACCCCGCAATCCGGATTTGAGCCAGCTGATCTTTTAATTTTAGGCATTTTTTAAAATAATGTTAAATATGAATAAAATGTCACTATTTGAGAGTTCATATGAGATAAATTATTTTTTAAGAGTAATATTTCAATTAAAAATCTCAAAAAATGTTTAAAGATATGCTTTCTCCCGAAATTCTATTCATGTCGGATAACTGCGGTCATTTTGAGAAGAATATATATCAAAATGTTATTCGATAATTATTCTTCAAAATAAGAGCATAAATGAAAAAATAAAATCCTCTATTTTTGATCTATTCAATAAAAACCATGCGGTCTCGAAAGAAACCTGTATAATCCTATATAATAAATTTAAAAATGATCGACGGAAAAAAACATTTTTTTAGAAGTAAAGTCGTGAGAGTAAATTGTACTTCATTGTAAAATATAATTTTTGTCTAATAATGATAATGTATCATAATCAATGATTATTTTAAGAATTTTTATGATCAAATTTTTCATTTAAGATAGAAAAGATGTTAGTTGTTGCCATTGCACTTCACAAATTGAAATTATTTAAGTTTTACTTACACAATGGCACAGTTGCAGTTTAAAACTTTGACAACGTTTCGCTCACTTTCTGTTGGGCTTTGTCAGGTCAAGTTGTCTTTTGAAAATGTCCAGTTTCATGTAGTCACACATATGGTGCGAATTTTGAAGCGCGTTGTTAGTGTTATAGCAGTTTGTTAGAGTAAGGCAATAAAAGATAGTTAAGAGCAGAGTGGAGATTTTAAACAGAAAAGTTTTGTAAGACCGATCATATAAACAAAACGCTTTAATTGCCAAATTTTAAAAGACAACTTGACCTGACAAAGCCCAACAGAAAGTGGGCGAAACATTGTCAAAGTTTTAAACTGCAACGGTGCCATTGTGTAAGTAAAACTTAAATAATTTTAATTTAAAGTTATGAGATTTGTTGAAATTATTTATTTATTTGACACCAAACATTTGTTGAAGATACAATGAACTCTGACACTTCCCCCCAAAAAATTAAAATTTGCTCGTCATCGTAATTTTAAAAAGCCATCAAAAACAAATAATCTTTCAAAAATGTTGCGTTCATTTTGGAACAGGTGTAACTATTGTTATCAGGTGAGAATAAATAACTTTCTTGAAGATAGCTTTTAAATTTACTTTTTTTTCTTCAGTATTTTCTGTTAGTTTAAACGAAAATTTACAGCTTACAGGAATCAACGCTTCTGTAGAAGGATCGAATTTCTCTAAAATATACAAATCAATAAATCTTCAAATTTTAATCTTAAACAGACAGCAAAAATAATTTTCTCGCTAAAAATTTTATTCGAATTTTCGCGTTCGCTTCATCTGTAAATATTGACTATCGAGAGATTTCTACAAAATCGATTGCAAATCAGATTTTATTTTATTTCGCTCGAGAAACAATTAAATTTGATATATTATAAGGAATATTTGGCGTCAACCATGAATTTCAATGTATGTGGGAGCTTTTAATCACTCTGTCTGAACGATTTATACGCCGCGGATTTTTGCCATCTATAAAGCTAAGTTACGAGTACGAGTGCGAAGAGTTGCGTTCGGCTGTACTCGAAGATTTAGTGGAAATAATTTGACTTTAAAGCATTGTGAACAAATCAAAAAATTTTATATTCGAAAAAAAAATATAAACTTTAAATTTAAATGCGAATTAAAAATGAAGACAAATGCGAATGGTAACTGTGAACAGAGGCTTTTAAACTCTACGCCTTCTTTCACGTCAAACGCGCCTTTTATATTAATTTTGATTAAAGCTCACAAAATTCAAATTTATATTCGATTTAATGCTGTAATTTGATTAAAATCTATAATTATCTAAAAAATATTGCTTCAAATTAAAGTGGATTTGAAACGGAACGCGGCATTAAATTCTTAAATTTCAGTGCACTTTATAAAAATGTAAATCAGAAGTGTGTGTGTGCTTTTTTCGCATTCATAATTAGCGGCGAGTCGGAAAAAATCGCCCACCTTTACGTTTCTTAGCTCAGACGAATCGCTGTAAAAATCATTCTGAAAGCTTAGCGTAATCGCGTAATCAAATTTTTTTTTTATTAGCATCAACCGATGGAAATCGAAGGAGCATCGTTTCGCTTTTTTTAGCTTCCATCGAATTTAAAATTTAAGCTTTTTGCCATTCCAAATCATTCGTAAACGACTTGTTCCCACTTCTTTCACTTTGAAAACCTTACGCACACCTTTCGCTTCGTGTTTACACTGTTTCTCTCTCTCTCTCTTTCTCTCTCCAACTTTGTATTTAACTCATTGAGATTTTGTGATAATGTTTCGAAAAGAAAGAAAGAAAAAAAAAATGGAAAACGAATCTTTCAAATGCTTTTTTGATGAGTTCTCGATACGAGCAAACGTCATTTAAGAATATGCGATTCGAAAAGTGATGCTGCACTCGAGTTTCTTTTTTCGCCGTCGATCTTTTTTTCAAAGAAAAAATTTTTTTGAAATTATTAAAATGAAACAAGCGACAAATCAAAGTGAGCATCAACATTCTGTTCACTGTTTCACTGCTTTGAATGCGAAGAAGAATTTTTTTTAAATGGTAAATGAAGTGAAAAATGTATGTTCACCGAGAAAATATCAATGTTTTAAAACTGTAGAAAAACTTAACAAACATTTTGTGAGCGTTTAAAATGTGATTTATAAAAGTAGTTTTTTTTTCGGGGTGATAAGTAAAAATAAATGATGAAAATTTCGTTGATGAGCAGTTCAAAAAAGAAAGATTCATTTTCCACTTTTCATTTCGGAAGAAGAAGAAGAAGAAGAAGAAGAAAAAAAATTGAAACGTGATTTAAGCTGCAATGAAAATGCTTTAAACGAATTAAACAAATTCTCGACTTCTTTTTCGATAGTTTTGCTTCACACGTACAAACATTTTTCACCACCGCTAAATTAGAAAAAAAGCAGAGGCAAAAGCGGACAACTGCTTTTCGGTTGATGCGTTCGAGTGTACGAGTGGTGAGCGTACTTCAAAAACGATTAACTTTATATGTCAGTGGTTTGAAAATTGAAAATAGCTTTTGCTTTTCATTAAAAATTAGATAACAAATTGTGCAGTAAATGAAGAGAAGTGCTTACCTCTAAAAATTTGGCGAAGGCAGGTTTCGCGTGAATAGCCAATTTTATGGCTTCTTTCGCTGATTTCCAATTATTGATGAATGCAGTGTACGTTTCTATTATTAGCTGTTTGCTGAACTAAAAAAAAACGAAAAATCAAAATTAAGTTTTTCAGATTTGATTTAATGATAGTGTGGCACAATGCTGCCAGTTTCGCTAGTTTCGCTTAAATCGCTTCATTAGATGAAAGCTCAATCGAAAAGCGAAAGTGAAAATATCAAATGTTGCTTAATTAAAACTCGATAAATGATCGATTTTCTTGCTTGTCGCCTGCAAACTGCGTCTCTGAACATCGAAAGTTGCTTTTTCTCTTTTTTTTCGATATGCTTTGAGAAACGCAATCCCATCGTTTCACAAAGTTTTTTTCTCTCTCTTTTCTTTCTTACAATTTAGTGAAACAACCATCAATTCATCAACCGTCAATTTGCCGCGAATCAATTCATCACACCTTCCCACACACGACATACACAAATATTGATGCGCATAGTTTGATAAAACGAGAATTAAATTCACATTTTTCCTCTGCAATTATATGATTCGAGTTTTCAATTCGGCCTCACGCGAAGCTTTAATGCGAGCCTGACGCGAAGCTGGATGCGAAACGATGCGAAAGATTGGAAAGCATTTGAAATTAATATTACACCGTGTTTGAAAGCTCAGCGCGCACCACTCGAGAATGAAATTCAATCACCACTCATTTCATTCAATTCAACAGTCGATTTCAAAAGTTCATCTCTCAACGGTAGTCGATCGCTGAGCCACGAATGAGACACTTACTCAAAATGTCAGTTGAGTTCTTTGAAAAGCGAAGTAAATTCTAGCGGCGTGTTCAGTAATCAACTCCAAATGATATTCTTCGCTTTTGTGCTCGCGCTTTATCGCAATTAAGTTCGCAGTATTTTGTCTAAATGTTTGTTTATGCTCGCGAAGTATGAAAAAAAAAGTTAATTCGTGATCGCTGTGATAGACAAGAGAGTGTGTATTGTAAATTTTACGCGTAAAAAAATTCTCTAAAAGTGAATATCAAATTGATTTATGCTAATGCTCTTCACTCTTTCGCCAAACTTTACTTTTGTTCTCGCTTTTAGCGTTCAAATAAATTATGAATTTTGCTTCACTAAATTTAAATGAAACGGTGAAAACGACGCATTCATTTCTTTTGATGCATAGAAGCAGCCTTAAGCCATGCAACTGCGAAAAGTGACTTCGCATAAAATTCAAGCGAAGAAGAAAAAAAAGTACAGCGCAAATCTTTAAAATAAAATCACTTGTGACTGAAGCATTAAACTATTGACTTTCATAAATGCGACATTATAACTACGCGAAATTAATCGATTTTTAGCGGCATTTATTTGCTTTGCTTTTAGTTTTTATTTCATACTGTACACACACTCGCTCTTTAAGCGATGTATGTTCAAGCGAATGTGAAAAGTTCTGGTAAAATAAATCGCATTCTTTACTTTAATGTTCAATATTTTTCGAATCGAGAAGAAACATCGAAAGCTTATTTTTGCTTATGTACAGTCAATGAGAGAATTTTTCGCGAAATTATTTTCATTGAATTTACTGGCTTTTTTCATGGATAAGATTGCAAAACATTTTGCCGTTGACTGTACGTTTATGATTGCAACGAGAAATCAAAAAGCATCTTTAAAGCGTCTGTTTTATTTTTACGCTTCCAAAATGATAAGTGTGCGCGCAAGAATGCAGCTTCTTTTCTTCTTCTGGCTGCGAAATAAACGACTAACATGAATTGGTGAATGCAAAATGTGAATCGAAAATAATTTATTGCTTTTGCCAAATGACGATATTTTGATTGCATATAACTTCATATCTCTGCGAACATGGCGCCATACACGATGCCCTAAAGTTGGCAATCATTTCTAACTTCTCAGAAATCACTTGTGGATAATTTTTACCCTTATAAGTCACTAGAAGTAATTTTGTGTTCATTTCATGATTTTTTGTGAATTTTTGGATCGATAAAAAAAGTAAGCTTACCTACACAAGTAAAAAAAAAACAATTTTAGTTCAGTGATCGTATTTCTTCGAAATAAATTTACGTTTAATTATTTTTACATTCGCTCACGAATGTAATGAAATATTTGTCGTATCTGAAAAGCTAGATGAGTTTAATAGAAAAATATTTTATTTCCTGATTTGCAGAAAATATATTGAGCGAGTTCACATTAATTGAATTGTTGATTGAAACGCTTCAAGTTACTCGCGAAGAGAAAGCAAATCTCGAGTAGTCAAAGCGGCGTCGAAAAATAAATTTTACATTTTTTCGCTGAAAATATTCAATTCGCTTCAATTCGAGATATTTTAAGTTGAAATCAAATTGATGCACATTCTTTTGAACGTTATTTTACTCGCTGTGCTTTTTTTTTAACAGCCTGAATCTAAAAGCAAAAGTTTGCCCAAATTTTTGAAGCAACAAAATGAAAATAAAATTCCTTTTTTTTGTAATGATTTATTCTTCATTAAAGCAACATATTTAAACGTCAACTGCAGCATAAGTGAAAGACTAAAATTTGCTGGTTTTGCTTTTTGAAAAAGGCAAAATTTAGATAATTTAGTGATTCTATCGATAATCTGATTTTGATGGAAAAATCATTTACTGGCTCAATAAATAAAATAGCTGTGCATAGTAAATGACAGAACGTTTTGCGATTATTTTCACTAAATTTGCCAGTTTTGCATGGAAAAGATAGCAAAACATTCTGTCATTGAGTGCATGACTTTCTTCTATTTCAGCTCAGATTTAAAAGAATTGAAAATGTCTGAGACGAGAGATGATTTCGATTCATCGCTCTTCAAGATCAGAATTTACAAGAATCGTAAAGTGAGTAAGATGGTAAAAGTCGTTATAAATGAAATGCTAGAGAGAATTCTTAAAGTTTCAATGAGTTTAAATTTTTTACCAATTATTTTATATCAAAGTTTTTTACTTTTAAAAATAACGTTTAATTGATTTTCAGCGAACTCGGAGTATTATTTTCATTTTCATTTGTACAGCTACTGCGAGAAAGTTTTGTACTATATTAAGTCTGCAATGATGAGATTGAATAAGAAAGGAATATATAAAATTGGGATTTTACTTAAGCAAATATTTGATATTCAATGTGGCAAAACATCGCCAATATCTTGAACAAGTAGATTGCACCGAGACTGCATCGAATTAACTACAAGATACAAAATATTCGGGCATTAGCTGCTAATATGTTGTGCATTCGTAGCCTTTTCAATTTATTAAAATGTTTCACATGTAAAGCAGTGTTGAAGGCATAAGAGTTAATAGCCAATTATAAAAAACAGCTTCTTTAATGATGAAGTTTCTAACGTGTTCTTTGTTTTGGAAAGTGTAAAAAAAAATGTAAAAATAAGTACGTGAGAATATTTGTAAGTTCATTATAACGCTCAGTCTCGACAATTTATTTACTTGTTTTAAAACTTCATTCTCAAAAGAGGAAAAAGTGGGATGATTGTGTGATAATCAACTTGTAAAGCAAAAGTTTCTTATTTGATTACACTATTTAGCTTTTCCATTCACAAATTATTTTGATTTTTTAAATACAACGAATTGTTAAGAATTACACACTGTTTTTGATTTGTTCAAAGTTTTAGGCGAAGCGAAAGCTTTTTAAACGCTTGAAGCTTTTTCAAAATTTTCTGCAATTTCGTCATTTCTGAAATTTATGAAAAGGTTTGCATCTTTCATAAAGTTAGTTATAATGCTACAAGCAAAATCGCTTTATTATAAATTTTTAATATTAAATATGTGGGGCACTTTTTAATTTGTCCATTTTATGTAAAAATTCTCTATTAGAAGTTTCTGATTAATGTCTCTGAGATTTTTTTTTTTTACAGAAAAAGGAGTCACCTCAATTCATTTTATTGTGTAAACGAAACACATGTTGCGCTATTGAAAAGCTTTACAATATCTGAGTTTCAAAGATTTCAAAGATTGAAGAAAATCAAAATAAAAATTTTGAATATAATGGGAAAAATTTATTTTAGAGGTTAAAGTAGAAATTTAATTTCTTTTTTATAAGAATGAATGAACACCATATTCATGTAAATGGCGCAAAGCGCATTCAACAGAAAGTACTCAATTTAAAATAATATTTAATGTGATTGACAAAAAGCGATGAAGAAAACTGTTGAGGTATAAATTTTTGTGCCAGTTTTATTCATCCGCCCTTTAAAGCCTTAAAAAACTAGATGAATAATGGTATATTTTTCATTTTGTTTTGATACTTCAAGTTAAAAAAATGCGTTTAGAAATTCTATGAAATACAAAAGATCAATAAAACTCTGAACGCGTTCAAAAGCAAAGTTTATTTCAAGCTAAATTTATGGTCTCAAAACAATTGAGATTCGCTTTGTACTCTACCTTAGGGCAATAGCTTGGTGCTATATTATCCATGATTCTCTTTGTAATCTTATCAAAAGCAAAAAGCAAAGATACCTGCAAAAAGGATCGAATATAATCGAGCATTTTTTGAACTTAAATCATCGCTTAAGTTCACTCATTAATCGACTGAGCTTTAGCCGCTTGTGCGATATGAAACGGCTAGAGATGTTTAAGATCGTATTCAAATATGAGATGAGCGCACGTTTTCTGAATTTATCAACGCGGAAAAGCACGATCTCTGAGATACGAAGAAAAGCATGATGCTGATGCGAGTGTAAAAATAAACTGAAGTACGGAAAGAATCGAATTTAGATAAAAGAAGTAAATTTAGATGCATGATGCTGTTCTTGCCCTTTGAAAATGAATATTTCATTTTTAAGTGAAAGGAGATGAAGTGAATACGTCATCTCAATTTCGTCTACTATTATGTTTCAAAAAACTATTTTCAAATATTTACTTTCTATTGAATTTAATTCATTTCAAAATTTGCGTCACAAACTCCACAAATAAGAAGAAAATGATTCTCTCTCTATCTCTCTCTCCTCTCTTTCTTTCTCTGTCTCTCTCTTCCTCTTCTTTTACATCAAACTATTTATTTTTAAATCAAATTTTAAAAATAAGAAAAAAATTGAGTTCACAAAATAACAAATGTTTTGAAAGAGTAAAAACAATTTTTGACAATCGATAATTTTAATTTTCGCTGATCGTTGTCAGACCTAACAAGCTTAAGCTTTCATCTCTTTCACAATAATCGCTCTAAAATATTTTTCTAATTAAATAAGATTTTTAGCTTTGACAGCATCGAGAAGCAGCTAAATTATTGCGCTTCGAGAACAAATGCTTTCTGACTTGTGTGATGTTTTACGAAGTGATAAATCGCTGGGCGAAACTGTCTCTCCATTCCTATTTAACGCTTGTTTTGCATCAAAAATTGATCGAAACAATTTTTATTCTCGATTTTTATCAGTTTTATTTTCGTTAACAAAAAAACAATTCTTCAAGAGAAATTTCGATTTACTAAAAACAAAAAACTAAAACTTCAAAAGCGCTGAGTGCAAAATGGAAAACATGAAAATTAAAACATGAAAATAGAATAAAAGCTTATGAAAAGAGAGCGATCGAAATCACAAAGATTGACATTTTTATGTTTAGCGAGTAGAAACAGCGTCGCGCTTAAGTGTTTTGATCTTGGCAAGAAGTAAAAAACTCTTTTCCACTCTTTTCCAAGTAGTACGCTTAAAACAGTAGGCATACGTTAACTGTCACTACTTTGTTGCAAAAATAAAGAAGAGTATTAAAATTTATTCTCATGAATATAATTACCTAGTTTAAAAAAGAAGCTTCAACTTTTGGAGAGGAAAAAAATTATTTTGTGCAAAAAATAAACTCAAAGTTTTGTTACTTTGCTGAATAATTATTTTCGAATGATAACTGATTACTATGTAAAATAATTTTTTTTCCTTTTTAAAACACGTTTGTTATCATTTTAAAATTATGAAATAATGTCAAACTTTTTTGTTTAATTTGATTTTTTTTTTTTTTTAAATGAAATACGCATTTGAAACTCGGTGCTCAGAATAAACGAGCCTTTTCGTTCAAATGATTTATAGAAGCCGAATCAAAACAAACTTTTTGAGCGGATGATTTGAGAATGAATAAAACGCAGCTTTTCAATAATAATTCATTCACTCTTGTTACTCTCTTTAAGCGTATTTCATTTTCTTGCACTCAATTTTGCGCAGATGCATTTTTAAAATTTTTAAATTTTATTATACAATTTTGATGTTATTAAGTTTGGTGTTATTAAAGAAATGACTAACTAAAGAATGGAATAAAATTTATGTTGATTTTGAGACAATTGTTCACGATACTTCATTACATGTTCACTTAAAGCTCGGTTACGATTTCAAATTTTTCATTCATTTTCAAAGAACTGATCGCATTAATGCAAAAATGACGATTCAACTTGAGGCATACAAAAAATGTTGTATTAGGTGGTATAGTGACCACTAATGCTCACATTGAGCACTTTTCGAATTTTGATTACTACATTTTACATATTCATTAAATTGACAAAATTATTACTTCGCTTGAACAAAGTAATCGCTTTAAAACGAATTTACAAAATACAAAAATACGTAGAAGCGAGTAATATGTTAGCACTAAATCTAATTATCACAATGAATACGATCGCAACGATACGATTTAAACAACGTTTGTTAAATGTTTCTTCAAATTGGTCAACAGTTATTTAAACTCGCAGCGAATGCACGGCCTTCGGTTAAGAGTTTCTTAAAGCTGGTCAAACGAATGTTACCAGACTGTATAATTAGGCGCAAAAAATCTAATGCTTAACTTAGAAAAAAAAAATGTAGATAATAGGAAGACAAATGACGCTTAAAATTTGAACAAGTAAAGTTGATTTTATCACTCGAATCAATCATACTTTATTTCAAAAGATTTTCACTAAATTTTTAAATTAAAACTAGGCTAGAATACTGAACACAAATGCAAATTTCAAAGTATTAAACATTCGAATGGTAAAAAAAAATTAAGCAAGAAAGTTAGCTGTGGATTTATTCAAAAAGCAATCTTGTGTTGGCGACGTCTTAATCTTTTTCTTTATAATGATACCAAAAAAAAGTTTAAAAAAGCTTGAAAAGTGGCTGCCATTTCTTTAAATTATCGAAAGAAAGCAACTCTTCATTGTAAACAATGTACAGCAATTTTCGTCTGCAAAACACTTTCACCATCGAACACTTAAAATTACAAGCTCATATTTTATGCTTCAAAATGAGCAAATAAATAAATTTTCGTTTGCTTTATTTTTGTTTGCATCTATTGCGATTTGCTTGCTACTAGCTTTTGATGTAAAAATAGATATCGATTAACAATGAACGCTGGTCATCGATTTTTGTTCACATTAAAATCATATTTACAAGAATTATTTTTGTTTTGTCGATAAGCCAACAAATGAAATATGAAAGATATACAAAATAAAAACACTTACGACTTCAACGAAAACATCGCCAATTTTTTGCTTTGAATCCCAATTGGCGAGTCGATGGCGGAGAAGTTCTAAAAAAGCTTCGTGATGGTGAAGAATATCGGGAATTTTATAAAATATTTCGTCGACAAGATTGGTTTCCACCAGACCACCATATTCAGGCGATTTAAGCGGTTTCATGTATTTCTAAAAATTTTTACAAAAGAAAATAAAATTTAATCACAAATGCTCGAGCAATTGAATTCGTGCATAGCATTCGACCACACATGCAAACAATTAAATTGAATTTTAATTGCCAAAAGCTAATTAAAACGAGTATTTTGTTGCAATTAAGCTAAACGGGTTCAAAATAATGATGTGAAGAAAACGAATTTCGCCGAATCGAAGATTCTTTTTAAGGCAAAAGTGTAATGCAAATGAGCGACAGGTTAATGATTGAACATTTTTGAGAAAATGTGCGATAACGAGTAAAAGGCAAACTATTATTTGCTGTTTCTTTACCAAAAAAAGCTTGCGAATTTAGATGAAAATTAAGATTCGGGGTAAATGTAATTTATCTTTAATAGGTCAAAAGTCAGCGCAGTGAAGGCATTCGTCAAGTGCTTTCTTTGCTTGTTAAACGCTTAACAAAAAGAAGTGCGTGACGCGAGTCCGGAAGCGAGCTTGATGCGTCCTATTTGAGATGATGTCTTTTTCATATTGGCAAGTAAAAATGAAGCGCAAAATGTTCAATTTTGTGTGCAAGTGTTTCGTGTAATTAACGCGAGAGAAAAAAAAAATGTTAAAAGCATGTGAAAGCAAATGAATCGATTTGCGTGCAACTCTCGAGAGCTGCGAGATTAAGATGGCTCGATGTAACTTGAACTTGCAAATTTCTTTTTATTCAAAGCTGTACATGATTCTTTACAATCGGTCATTAAATTTTTAAGGACAAGCCATAAACATCCCACACTAAGCTCTATGTGTAAAGCGAGAAAAAAGTGAACCCTTCAGCGCTGAATGCTTTTAGGCAAGCGAGGAACACTTTCAGATTTATGGCAAGTTTCTCATTTCCAAAAGCGAAATCCACCTTAAATTTAGTTTGCAAAAGAAAAAATTAAATGCTTCTAAATACAAATTACCGATTGTTATCAGCTTTATGAGATCTAAAGCTAGTTATTAGTGTAATAGCAGCCGGTCTTTGCCTATGCAACTTCTTCGCCATACTAACCCCTTCGGCATAAATTCAGTACTTACATTGACCAAAGTTCGCAGAAACTCGACGTACGATTTTTCGGTGTCGTAAAGCTCGCCAACCACATGAGTTCGAGTGTCCTGTTGATAGAATTCACGTCAATGTTACATTTTAATTCGAGTGTAAATAGTAAAACTAAATAAAACTAAATAATAAAGCAGCACTCGCTGCGTTTGACATTCCTCATTTTTATTCAGGATCATTGTGTATGTAAGCGAAAGAAACGCGCTCATTTTGAGCGGAGTTGCTCTCGTTACAGAAAGTGTCATATTTGAAAGGCTTTGCGATGAGCGAATGAGTTGTAATAAAGAAGCACGAGTGCGTGAAAAAGCTGTGTTCGGTCGAAATCGAAAACTCTCGATGGTTACTCGAATTTTCGCCGCTTCAAAAATAATGAAATTCGCTTCTTGTTCGACTATTAACAAAATACGAACGCGAGTCATTGCGAAACAGCGACGAGAACTAATCTACTTAATGTACCTAATGCAAACGAGCAGTTGAAGAGACATGTAAACTGTATACTTTGCATAATGCTTTACGTACGCATTAAAACGCCTAACTTTAGCTGGAACATAAAAGAAAACGAAAAAAAAATTGAATGAATGTGTCGAAAAAGTGATGCAACTTTGTCGCGAATTACTAATAGTTGTGCAGATTTAATCGTGGATTAAAAACATCGAAAAGCGTTTATATTAATTCAACCAACAGCAGGTTGTTGACATGAAGCAGCATAGAATTAACATAGTGGTCAAAAATGATTCTCTGCTCAGAGAGGCCATATATTGACCATTCGAGTTTAACTATTGCTCGATACTTGACAAAGTACGTAGAATTAGGAGCTTAAATCGAGATACTTTGTAATATCAGTGATAGAAATAAATAAATTAAATAAAAATGAAAAAATTTAGTTTTTAATTTTACTTTCAGGAATCGGAAAAAATCCAAACGTTATCCAGGATATAAAGCAAGAAATTGAAAAATACTTTCTTGCATTTTGAAAACATTGACTGCTAACATGGACGTTGAAATTGCCAAAAAAACAAATTAACTTAAATTGCAAAGTATAACGAACAAATGTAAAATTTTAACAGTTCAAAAACCTGTCGATGTCTTCATCGAAGCGGATATTCACAAATGTTCGATTCGTAGTGTCCGCTTCCCGATTAATGAACATTTCGTTACAATAAACTTTTTTAAACGCGGAAAGTTTTGTTTGCTGACATTTGCTGCTAAATAATGACGTTTAATCGAAATACGCTTTGCTTTCATTGTTCTATTCTATTACGAATAAGCATCTGTTCATTCATACATACATACATACATACATTCATTAATATTTCATAGGATTTTATGGGCTTAAGAAAGATAAGGAAGAATCGAAAGTCTGAATCATTATTCAGAATGATAACTATGTAGAGTAAAAGAAAGAAAAAAGTGTAACGAAAGTTTCTCATGCTTAATCGACAACCGTTTAACCGTTTGTTAAACGCTAAATTGGGTTAAAATAATACAAATACGCACCCAATTTTCAACATTGCCATTAAGCAATAGAAAGTTATCATCGAGAAGTGGTGTGTTACAAGTTTCGCCGCAAATAGATTCCGCCAAACTTTCGCTTTTTTCGTCCGATTCTTGAGTTTCTAAACTTGGGAAGCCCTTAAAATCGCTAAGATTGCTAGAATCACTTAGACTAGAATCAGAAACGCGAGTCATTATTCACAGCATCATTAAATTCGCGTTTTTTTGTCTTGAGAAGAATACTTGTTTCGAAAGTAATGAAAAGCGCAACGAGTCAACGATTACTGTGAAAATAAATTCATAAAATCGGTGAAAGTGAAAATTTTAAAACGCACGAGTGTAAATTTGCATTAGTGGTAAGCGATACGAGGCATTCAAGAAGAGTAACGAGCGATAATATTTTTTCCGAGTATCGGTTTGAAACCGATGCATCTTTGTGAAGCAAAAGGATGCTGCTCACACGGTTACCATAGTAACCACTTATATACTCGTGTCGATCTTTGTTCACAACAAAAAAATGAAAATGTTTTTTCGTCAAAACAACATAAGTTAGTTTTAGCTTTTGGCATAACACAAGCTTTTCTAAACGAATGAAACAGAACTCAAAACGTTCGCTTCGCTGTTTCGATGCGACGCTTTGAAAATAAAAAAAATCTTGTGAATGGTATTGCGTTTGTAAATAATGCTCACAAAGTTGCGACTAAAAATGCAATGAAACAAATTATCACTTTAAGGAAAAAAGAAAGCGAAGTTCTTAATTAAACTAGAAAAGTGAGAGCGATCTTCTCGAGACATGATTTTGATTTCAAGTTGTGTAACAAAATAAATAAATTCGCCAGAGACATCATAAAATTTTGTTACGGATTAAGCAAAAGGTGCCATAAAAGTAAAAGTGAAACATTTACGAGCATTCTCACATCATTAAAACGTTCGATCTTATTTTTAAAAGCGAAGTGATGAATAAATTTCGATGTATTGAGCTATTTCAATTTTTCCTAAGTACCTAAAGTACAAGTAAAAAGCTAATTTTTGCGAAAGAATTTTTTGCGGAGAAAGCTCGAGTATTCGCTTCCAAACTGCTTAATAAGAATTACTTGTTATCTCTTTTTGCCATTTAGAGCTCAGAAAGATATACGAGATAAACAAGAAAGTATAACGATTGGGAAAACGAACATTTAGATCATTCGATAATGCAGAAAAAAGTCGCTGTCGCATGGAGGAATAAAATGTTTTGGGTTGATATGGTCTTGGAAAGAATTTTATCTAATTGCTTTAGTTTTCATTAATCAATCGATTCTGTGGACTCGTAATTTTGATTGTAAATCGCACTTTGAAACATGAGTAGAGGTTTGAAATTAATACGCCAACTGAGAACTCTTGAAAATGGATGCGCTTTTGCTTCTCTTCCAAGAATTGATGTCTAATGAAAATTTATAAGCGAGATAGGGCATTTTGTGAGAGGATAATGAAAATTAAGATGAGACATTTTATATTTTCGTATGCTCGATACAGTGATGAATTCGATACATATTTATGAGACTTGGATTTATAAGATCTCTGGATTTCAGCTTCAACTTTTTACTTGCTTTTTGAAGCCAAAAAACTTTCAAGATACACGTGAACTTTGCTAAGTGATTAAAGTTTATTCTCTTCCGCTTTCAACATATTTTATTTCAATTGATTGCGACCTAAAATTAATTGAGTATTTAGGTCCAGTATCTTCACAGCTCTAAGTAATAAATTTTGCGAGAAATGGCTTGAAATAATTTTCAACATAAAATTTAATACATGCAAGAATAAGTTGAAAATAAAAAATAAACCTTCTTAGATTTGATCTATCAAAATAATGTTTTTTTGAAAGTCAATCGTAAAAATTTATTCGCTTATTTAAAGTAAACGAATCCAACCATGTCAAAGCGTTGTCCACAATATTTAGCAGACTAAATAAATATTCGCGAAACCACCTATTAAACACGAAAGCTTTTATTTGCAGAAATGCTCTTGGATTTCAATATGTAATTTTGACGTACAAGCATTGATTACAGGACATATCATTTAAGAACAGCTTGATCAGAAAAAAACTGCCTGCGGTGGTCTCACCATCTCGGATTAAGACTTCATTTGTAATTTAAAACAATTCGTAATGAAAACAAATGGTAAAAATGTAAATACAAAACAGGACATGAAAAAAACTGAGAGAATGGAAAGCAAACAAACACGAATTTCTCTTTCTGATATGCATTCGCTGTAATTTCAAACTGAATTTGTGAATTTAAAATTAGCTCTAAAGTTGCATTTTTTTCATCTTCTGATTGTATTTTCTTTTTCCCTCGCGATCCTTAACTTTGAAACCGCTTTGCATTAATAAGTATTTCAGTTAAAATTTTTTAAATGTGAAGCTAACGTTAGAAGGATATTACTCATCGCAGAAAGTTGAATACACAGATTGAGTGCCAAATTTCACCGATTTCATACCTAACAGTTTGCTCTGACATGAGAAAGTAGAACATTGTGGCAAAATTACAAGTCAAAACAAATATTTTTAGAAGTTTCATTGAAAATTAATCTTGCAAGCCTAAATAGTATGTCAATGAAGTCGAACAAATTGATCTCTTCGACTCATTTTCTTCTTTTGAAATGAGAAAAAAAAACCTGATAAAATTAAACGTTCACAGATCAGCAATTGCTTTTAAAAAATTTTTCAAAATTAATAGCCATTTGGATGATTAAATGATCATTGATGTTGAAGCCATTTCAAAATGTTACGCCTTCTACTCAATACAGTAGAGTTTTCAATTATTATTATTAAACAACCCGCATTATGATGTGTATTTAATGCGAAAACGATCAACTTTAAAAGCAAATGGATTGCTCAATTAAAAGCTCATAATCGATGCTTTAATTTTTAACGATGCATCATTTTGAATCCTAATCAGATATACGTAATTGACATCGATTTACTGAAAATAATAATATGAATACCTAAAATTATTTACAATTTCAATAGATTAGCGTTTGCGTAAAAAATGTTTTTAGGCTATAGAAAACCTTTATATTGATCTATGCTTTGGAAAATTTTCAAGCTAAAAAACTGCTCATTATTTTTCATAGTCGACAAATAAAATTTATCGAAGAAAATCCGGTATAATATCGATTTATTGTGTTTAAAAAAAGTTAACTTCACAATTTATAAAATTAAATTTTTGCTCGATAATTAAATACATAAAAGAATATAAAAATTACTCGAATATTCTGAAATCTCGAAACGATCTAAAATTAACAAACAAAACACGTAAATGAACATAAGATTATATTTATTGATTCGTCATTAAATCTATTTTTAAGATTGCAGCTTGTTAGCTAAATATGCCCTTTAAGCACTTAAAAATTTTTCGGATATCTCGCTTTATGATCGAACTTATCAAACTCTTAAAGTTTTAAACTCTGTAATTAAGTCGGATCCTTTTTTTTCAAAGGCGTAATTTCAGCCTAGGATAGTAAATATGAGGGAAATGAAAGATAATAGCGTTTACAATAAGGTAAATAATTCAAAAAATCGTTCGTATGAGTTGTAAAAATTGATTTGAATAATTTATGGAATTGATCTGCTTTCTATAAATAAAACATGACAATTAAAAAAGCCAAAAGAAAGTAACCTGATTTTTAAAAGTAAGAAGCTAAGTTTAAAATGGATGAAATGAGCTGTTGTAGGAAACGATTCACAAACGATGCTGAAAGCAAACAATAAGATGATATTCAATTTCTTTTTCTGAATAATCTCCTAAAATTGCAACTTATACGATCTATTCGTTTATTTTAACAAAGTATCAAATAATTATGAAAAAAAATGTATTGAAAAGTCTCTCCAACTTCTCGACATATTCATTTTAAGCAGTAGCATTTACAATAAAAAAAAAGGATTGGAAATACATTTTTGTATGTTTATTTTGGCATCAATAATTGAAAAAATTCGCTTGATTTTAATAAAAATTTTGGCACATTTTCTGCTTTTAAATTTAAAATTGCCATCTTCGTAAAAACTAAAATACTCGCGCTAATTTTTTTTATGATTTTGTTTTTAAAAAATCAATTTTTTATTTAAATAAACAAAATTGACGCGCGATATTACGAGCGCATTAAAGTAATTATACGTTTAAAAATCTTCGTAATTAAACACTTATTCAGTGAGTTTGCAGTGTTGTTTGCAACGTTTATGTAAAAATGAAAAGCAATATAAAGACGATATTTTTCATTTAATCGAACGCATAAATTTTTAAATAGCCTAGCATCGAATTGCCAGCGTTGCTCAAAGCGAACCGTTCGCGTAGTTCGCTCGACGATCGATACTCGAAGCAAATAACTTCATTTAAGCATTAATAATGCGAGTTTATATTCAATATTGATTTGTTCGCTCCATCTCGCAAAAACGAAATTGAAAAATTTTCAAATGTTTTCGAATTACCATTTGAATCGCAGTTGTAGCTCATTTTTTTGAGAAATGATAAATTCAAAGTTCGAACCAAATGACTGAGCAAATTGAAAAGCGATTTTTTTTTATATAAATATGACAAAATGTGCAGAGAAGAATATCGATTAAATTTGATCGAATTCTAAATACTCGGTTCGCTCGTTTCAATTAATTTTGATTTTGGAAGCGAATATAAAAATGAACGTCGTTATACACCCAAAAATCAATTAAATTCGTTTGGATGATTTCCGTGATTAACGACTGGAACATTGGTCAAAATATTAATCAAAATTTTTGAAAATGTGGAAATTGCAAGAAAGTTTTTTTTTGCAAGAAATTAGAATATTTTCTTATTACGATCGAATTTCGAAGTAAATAAAAATTGCGCTTCGCTCCGTCTGCACGCAACGGGTGAACGCTCAATCTTTTCACTCGACAACAACGAGTGTTCACACGTTTTCGTTTCATTTCAATTTAAAATAAATATTAATGAGAATTATCAATAAAGTATGGTAAACGTTTTTTCCGAACGCAAATAAACCGCAAGCAAATTAAAGCACGGAAAAAAGGTGAAAACGCGCCCAGAAAAGATCATTGCTGGTGTTTGCTTTACATACGACGGCGATGCAAAAAGTTTTTTTTCGTTCACAATAATTGTGTTCGAGGGTGAAAATTAATGAAACAAGCAAACGAGCGATAAACACGCAGCATTATTTTCACGGAGCTTTTTTGCTGCGAACCGAAAAACATCATTTGCCACTTTGCCAAAAAAAAAACGGTCAGAGGCGATCATTTTTTTTCTCACCCGCTTTTGGTCATCGCATAGGATGCAATTTGGTGTCCCGCTCTCGCTTTGTTCTCGACACCAAAAAAAGGCGAAAACATGTAAACAAAAACAACATTCTGCGAGTTCGAAAAGTAAATGATTTATGATATTTATTGTCGATTAAACAGTTATGAATTATTGATATCATTAATAAGTAAAGCATTTTTTCGAAAAAAAAAGATTAATGGAGTTGATGCCTAGAGTGAGCAAAGAAAAATCCGCCTCTTATTAAATCGCAAATTGCGAACAATAAAGCGTTCGCTAAAATGAGTGAGGCACACGGAGCTCTCTGCTCCCGACACATTCTTTCAAAATTTTGCTCAAATTCAATTCGTCAATAGTTTCGCATTGAGTTAACGATCGAAGCGTCCAATTTTTTTTCCCCGCACAAATTCATCTTTCGTGAAACCGTCAGAAATAAAATCGCGCAAATAATAAATACTTTTGATGTAAGATCTTAATTTAATTTAAACCTTAACATTAAATTGCTTCGCAATTGCTGCAAAATTAGATTGCTTGTTGGTTTCTTTCGTGATAAATAGAGAGCGGAAAAATATTTTTTTTTAACATAAAAAATTATTTTATGTCATAAAAAGCGATTTTCTGTTAAAAATGCATAAATTCAAAATTTTTTAATGCGTAAAATCAATTTTTGACTATAATTAAAACCATTTTCAAATAATATTAATTCATTTAGTAATTTAAAGCACAAAACAAAATCAACAAAATTTAAGTCAATTTCGCAAAAATAAATTTGTTGATGTAAATAAAGACAATCAATTCAACAATTAAAAATTTAAAAATTTTTTAAGAAGTAGATTAATTTCAATATTCAAGAGGAATTTAATTTAAGAAAAAAAAATTCGCCTAAATTATATGAAGAGATAATAAAAATAAATAAAAGGAAATTTGAAAGATCAGTTTAAATGGATATTTATCGATGGCGGAAAAATTTCTTATTTGTTGTAGAATTTTTATCTCCTCAATATTCTCAACCATGTTAAGTGTTAAATGTCTTTTCGCAATGAGAGACTTTTTTTCAATATTAAAAACTAATTTTAATTGATAGAAGAAATATATTCATCACCGAAAATTCAGAAATGACTCTTGTACGTTTATTGTAACAATAAAATTTGATTTTTAATTTCGCATATTTCGTTGAATAAAATCGAATTTTTTAGAGATTAAAAGGATGCATAATTTTCATTTTATTTAACACAAAAATCCGCTCTCTAGTGATAAATGATGACAAATTTAACATTTCAATAAAATTTTGTAATTTAGCATCGAACAGGCAAAAGAGATGAGAGGCGTTTCGAGAACATTAAATAGTATCAAGTGTTCAAATTACAGCAAATAATTTAGTGATCGAAACTCAACGGCAGAAATTTGAGAGGGTTAAATCACCTAAAGCTAAGAGGGAGAGAAAAGCGGCGAGGTTAGAGAGAACTAAAACATTGTGTGGATGCATTATAACCATAGTGAAATCATAGAATCAATTGAAGTTAAAAATGCTGTCGATTCGAACGTAAAAATTAAACGCGAAAGCGATTAATCTTTTAAGCAAAGAGAAAATCTAGTTTTGAAAAGCTAAACGCGGCTGCCGCCCACTATCAATGCATGTAAAGTCGCTATTTGAATACAGGTCAAGAAAGACACTGTTTGCATTCACCTCTCGTTGACCTGAAGAAATGAAGTTTACGCCGAAGAAACGCCGTGAAACGGTCAGCAAACACGTAAACTGTTGATTTTTTTGCCCGAACTGGTGAACACCTATGCCCTCGGGTATCGATCAGATAATTACATATGTACCATCAGCTTGCGTCGCTAAAGTAATTATTTAATTACGTTTATATTTTGCCGAGCGTTATTGACGTGCACTTGCTTTTGTATATGTAACACGTTCTTGTGTGTTTTAATCAAATGATGACAAACTTTGTTCACAATGTTAATAAGCGCGCGTGTTGGTTGCGTGATCGAATTTGAACAGAATGTATTTCAATAAGCGATTTTTGCGAAGCAATTGACGCGGGATTTAGTATTCTCACTGCATAAGTAAATTGAAACAATGTCAAGCGTAATTAAATTTCCAGCTTCAATTTTGCTTACTATTCTAGCGTAAAACGAGCTATTCGCGAAGGCAGATTGTTGCGGGTCAGTGCTATACAAACAAATCGATGCATTCATATGCAAATTAAAGCTAAGGCTGACTGTAATTACTGTCGAATACACTTTAATGATGAGAAATAAAGAGAGTGGCGAGTAATTGGATGAGAGGCTTACAGAATTTGAAAAGCAGGTTTCAATGCTTAATCGTGAATATATTCGAAATGCGCTTTGAAATTTTTATTTTTAAAAACTTAAAAAACTACAAAATTCAGAATTGTAAGCTATTTAAAAAACTATTCGAATGCTCGAAACGATGAAATTAATTTCGCCAAATTTAAATTAATTATGCTTAAAACCAAATTCAATCTGTCATTTTGGTCGACACCGCAATCAGTTACATAGTGATTTGCTTTTCAAAAGCCGTTCAAAAAGTTTATTCATTCAAAACGAATGTCTCTTTCGAAATTCTAAAGCCGCAAACGAGTGGCGAATTGTTCTCAGCTATTCATTTTGACATTTGAATGATTAAAGGCCGAATTCAACAGAATTCAATTTGCTTTTGAAGCAAACGTCAAACGCTTCAAATTCAGAAGGGCTTGTGTGAATATGCTTTTTAGCCGCATCTCGAAAGCTTTCGAAATGACGAGGAACAGTTTGATTTGATGCGAGACATGAAAGAGGCGCTTGTGACATGGCTCATAGCTTGTGTCTAATCACCACGGCACAACATTTAGATATTGATGCGAGCTTTTTTATCTCGTTTTGCTTACGAATTAAAAAGGATGCCGTCTAAACAGTTTTGAAAGTAAGATGTTTGGACCGCAAGTGCGGAGAAGTGCTGAGATTTTCTCGATTGCATTTGTATTTGAACGTAAGTTTAAATATTGAACAGATGGCTATCGAACATCTTTTACGACAAGCTGCCATTCACTGAGAGGGAATTCACAAGTCAAAGAAAGTTAAGAAGCTTAGACTTTTTGGGTGTGATATTATTAGCCCTGATTGTAGCGCGTAGATGAAAATCATTGCTTGTTGCTTTCAGAAAATTGCAAGAAGTGAGATTCTCGCCGAAAAAAAAGATGATTGAAGCTGGAGACATGGCAAGTGTGCGGCCGGGAATTGACGCCTTTTGCCGCTCCTGGTGCAAAACAAATTCAGTTTTGCAAGAAAAGGAGGCTAAAAATGGATGCAAAATGTGGCGGGCTTTTTCGATGTGTAAGAAAATAATGTATTTGAAGATAAGTCACGAAAGAAGACAAATGAAGACAAACTAATTCAAGCAACGGACATCATTTCGCTTACGGTTGTTGAGTTTTCTGCTCGCCTTTCCTCTTAACATTAGCAACATCGGAGCATCGAACAAGACGTGCTTTGTAATACTTCGCTTCAAAACACCTTTTTGCTCCCAACAATCACATTCGCCTCTGTTTTCGAACAAAAGTCGGATTGAAGCCAATTTTGTTACGTAACACCGTCTGACCTTTCCATCTCGCTTCGCACTCGTATTCACCGCTTATTTCTGTTAGCAGTAAAAGCTCAGATTTTCGATAGAGAATGATGCAAGTTATTTTGCTTTCGCCCGACTTTGGCAAAGCATTTTCTGACGAGAAGCAAAAACAAAGAGCGACTTTTGCAAGCTGAGAGCTTATCCTTTGCTTTCTTTCTTTCTTTTTTTTTAACAAATCATTGAATCGAAAGAAGTGTTGTGATTTAAGCAAGCTGCGCTTTAAAAATATTGCAAGTGGCACACAATAAGTTTCGCGACATTTTCATTCATCAATGATCTATGGGTTGCGATAAAATGAAAGCAAGCCGATAAAATCAATCGCTTCTTTTGCCCTATATTTTGCAGTGCGTCGTTTATAGTGTCGCTACCCGTTGACCATAGCTTGGCCACTTGCCATCGAGACAATTTTCACAACTAAGCCTATATTTTTGAATGATTAGCTTCGCGAAAATAGAGCGAAGCTCGTTTATTCACAATTTTTAGAAATAAAACTTACCAAATGTCTGTAAATGGAGGGAGTGTGAATCGATGTGCCGAATATGTCTGCTTCTGGCCCCGAGCTCCAACTTGTCTCGCCGGAATCGGCCGACTTTTGGCTCAGCCGCTCTTGAGTTCTGTGGAGACTAGGGTCCGAAATAGATTGCGATGAAATGTATGATTGTTCCGGTGTTTGCGTGCTTTTCTGCTGCGGTAAAGTGTTTTTGCTTGAATTCGAGTAGTTCATATCGCTCACTCCAGTGTCAGAATCCGACTCTTTGAGAGAAGCGTCATCGAGCGATAAACTCGCGGCAAATGAAGGTGTTTGTCGCACGCTTTCGCGAGCCAAAGCAGTTTGTCGAGCCTGCATCTCTTCCTCTCTCTTCTGCTGCCGCTGCTTAGCTTCTTGCACTAGCTCTTGTAAAAAGCTTAGATCTTCGACGAACGATTTTTGTCTTTCTGTGGTCGCAGATTTTCGCATCTCCTCCTCCAGCATTTCGCCGTATGGACCTCGAAGACGTTTTTTGTAATATCGTCGTCCTTGTTGCGGACTTCTAGACATATTGCCCAAGCCGCCAGGATATGTGAGTGTAAGCTGTTCGGGTAATTCGTAAGACGAGTTTGAAAATCGCATCGATGTGGAAGCTGATGGCGATTCACTTAGTTGCGATGTTGAGCAACTGCTTCTCATTCCTTGACGAGGAAGTGAAAGCGTGAATGTCGTATTTTGAAAACTGTGCGGATTGTCATCATTTCTCTTTGCAACCATTTCTGGAGCACTTTTCGATTGCTTTTGTTGAGTTTGAGATTGATTCACGAATGAAACAAGTTCAGGGATTGAAACACCTTCTAACTCTCGATTACCAGGATCACTCAAATGCTTTCTTCCAGTTTTCATTTTTTCTGGATCACTTGACAATCTCTGCATATTATCTCTCGCAGAACTTAGATTACACACAACATCGTGATAAGTTTCGGTAACTGTTGAAGCTTCGCTAAAGTGACTATCAGCTAAACTAGACTCCGATTGCTGTGGAGATTCGTCCTTTGATATAACTAAACTTAAAGGAGTTCCTTCACTAACGTTTCTCTTATGTTTCGCTCTCGGTTCATTTACGTTTGACACAACACTAGACATTATCATCTGCTCGGGCAGCGATGACTTTCTCTGAGTTTGACTCGTAAAAAATCGGTCGCTTGCATGCTGTCCTGCTTCGAGTTGTTGAATTATACTTTGAGATGGTTTAGGATCGATAAATACCCCAATTCTCCGTTTTCTTTTCTCTGCGATCGGCGATTCTAACGGCGTGTTGCCTTCACTTCTACTCGTGTAACCACTGTGCATCACTTGTTGCCTTTCTTTTCTTCTCAAGTGTTCGGATACATCGAAAGACTCAATTCTTTGCAATCTTCGTATTGTGTTTGCCTTTCTTAACAAGTCCGGAGATTGTGACTTTTGCGTCGAGCTTATATCGCAATCGACTTCTAGCCCTTCGTCTTCATCAGGACCTTTGATGTTCACATCGCGTTCCCGCTGTTCGAACATATCAAACGATTTTTTTACAGGTGGTTTTGCTTTCTCTAGAATTCCATCATCATTTACTGGTGAATTGATTCGAGTATTGACAAATTGCAAATGAATGGTGTTGTTTCTCGTTAGGGCAGAATTTCTCTTGGACAACTTTTGTCTTGGAAGCGTCGGGTATTTAACTTGCTCCGTTTGAATCTGGCTTTGATCTTCCTCTGTAACCGTATCCAATCTGTTTGGCATGAGTATTAATGAGGTGCTACGCTTTATTTGCACTTTAGCAGGTTCACTCTGTTCTTGTGCATTCCCGTGAGTATTCGCTCCGTTGTTATCGCCCGCAGACTTTTCCGACTGCATTTTTAGTTGGACACTAAACTTTGAATTTCTGCCGACTAAATCTGCCTCTTGTTTATTTTTTAAAGGCACAAGAATCGAGTGTTTGTACCTTTGATTTTGATCTTTTTTGACAATTTTGTCCGTGAGCTCTTTAAGCTTCGTGTATTGACATTCTTGTTGTCGAATCGATGATGAATCATTAGCAGCTTGCGATGAAGACACTGATCGACGAAACCGAGGCACACTCCCAAGCGATTGAATCTTTAAGTCTGTCTTGATTGCAGTGGCAGCTGAGGCTAAAGGAGAATAGAGGCGAGGCGATTCTGGTGTGTTTCGACTTAAACTGTCGACTGATGAGGCTCGCGATCGATTGCCTGACCTTCCTCGGTACTTGCTTGAATCGAGACCGGCTATGATTTCCCTTATTTTCTGCAACTCATCACTGCTTATTTTATCACCTGTTTGCTGTCCACACTTTTTTAGTTCCTGTCGCGCTTTGCAAATGTCTCTTCTTCTTAGCGTAACGTAAGACGGATAGTGATGTTGAACATTGTTTGCACCTGCATTCTGACTAAATTTGCTGCCAGTGAACAGCGAATTTCGAGTGAATGTTTGAATGTTGTGGTTAAGAGGAGGTTTACCACCTTCTGGTTTCACTTTGCTCCATAAATCATCATCTGATTTAGGATCAGGACTAGAACTCAAACTCATTCCTTCTCTTTCAAACGCAAGCAAGTCGCACTCCAAGTCCTGAAAGGTGAAGCCATTGTGGTACAGACTCGGAACCGTGTATTGGTATAGCTGAAGAAATTGATTCAAGACGTGAGATTGATCGGTGAACTCGCTAACATCGCAAGTGATTTTTCGCAAATCGGCGATTATCTGTTCCCAGCACTCCTCTTTAAATTGTTGCTCACAAAACGGTTGTGTGCCGCTTTCGCAGAGATAATCACTGCTTAAATAATGAGAGTTTGAGCCATGAAAGAAGAGGGGAAAGTCAGTAAAGGCCGCACTACTTGCTGCAAAGGTGTCTACTGATCTTTTGTGATCGTAATTCACGAGTGAAGCACAAAAGGGAGAAAACAATTTGAAATCACTCGAAGTTAGGGTTGGACGTGAAGTGAAAGCTTTATGCTTTTCACTGCTTTCATTTGAGTGTCTATAAATAGATGGACTATAATTAGTGTGTTGCGACGACGAAGAGGAAGACGTAAAGTTGGGCACAGTTATGCAACGCGAGTTGGAATTGGCCCTCAAACTCGAGCTTTCGCTTTGGTTCGTCGGACGCTCATTGCGATTCACTTCGTTCGAGCTCTCGCCGTGAACGGGACACCTCCACGGATAACTGTCAGTGAACGTAACCCACAGAACGCAACACAAACAGTGGTGATTTATGATCGAGTTGTAACAGTTGCTGTACTCATTTACGGCTTCTTTCTCGAATTGGTATTCAAAATTTATTTTGGATGCAGCGTCGAGAAAACACTCTTTGCTCTGATTATTTGCATTTCTCTCTGCATCGAGCGCTGTATTTAAGTGAATCACTTCGGATTTATTATTGTATTCGTGCACCGAGTTCGTCATTGTATCCGCACTCGATTTACTCGCAAAAAATTTTTGATTATTTACGAGCAAAGGTTTAAAAGTTTTTGATTCACGGCTTTTTAGTGTTTCTTTTGTTGCCAGAATCAAATCACTCGCGTATGGATCTACAGGAAGAAGCATAGGTTCCGCTGACTTCTTTCGTTCGCTTTCGCTCGATTTTTCTCTCGATGCACATTTCGTTTGCTCTTTCAAGCATCTGTTTTCCTCACGATCTGTTCTTCGCTTCTTCACAGCTTTTGTCTCTCCTTTTAAACAATGCACTCGCTGCTCTCGACGAACGCAATCTGCTCGTCTTCTCGAGCCGCTGTTCGAGCAGCGATTTCTTCGTTCGCACTCATCGCGATCTTTTGAACTCTTTGATGCAGATTTAGTGAGATTTTGAAGAAAGTAAACACTCTCATAATTCTCTTCTCGAGACGCGAAACACTTTTCGACTGATTGCGAGTTCACGAGTTGCTCATATTTCGCGGCAATCAGTTTGACAGGCAAAGAGGTGGAAGTTGCATCTGTTGCCATTCTTTCAGCGATCAGAAGAATGCACAGCGGACGCGATTAAGCGAATACACTCGCAGACCACTTCGACGGGCAAAGCGAACGCGTACACCGAGTACGAACATAACGCGTTCACATCGAAAATGCATTCACTGCATTCGAGCGAAGAAAGTGAAAAGTGAAGTGCAGTGTCGTCCGAGTGCACATTTGAAAGATGCGAACAGTTGCGAGCTTTGCAGCAAACTGTTGAAAAATGTGGGCTTTGAAAACAGAAAAGGGTCCGTCGAGCGTGTCTGCCCCCCTGTATACCTGTATTCTCGAAGTATGGAGGCAAGTTTTGATTATCGAAAACGCAGCTTAAATCAAGTTTAGAAAAGCAATTAGAAAAGTTTAGCGAAACTCGACGATCATTCTCTTTTCAAAAATCGTTTCGAATCAAACAACTGTTTACTAACTTTTTTTGTGTGCGCGAAAGCGCTCTTTCGAGAAAAAGTTTCGCCTTTTTCTTCAAAACTATCAATTACAGAAACGAGACGATTTCGACGCACTCGCTTAATTGTGATCGCTCGCTTTAACGCCGAAAATTAGAGTAAAAGCGATAAATCACTCAATTCAACCGCTGGTCACTTCTGCGAGTTAGAGTCGCCGCTTGGCCAGTATCGTTCGAGTGCAGCTGCCCGCGAGTGTGTCCCGATAATCCGGCACTAATTGCATAAATTTCGTGCCGTAAAACAATGCCGTTTCACGAGCGCCAGTTTCGTGAGCAGATCGTAAAAGCAATTTTTTCGAATATTTGTTCTCATTCGCACCATTGTGTTCGCTTTGAAATTCACTTTTTAAAGCGTATTGAAAGAAAGCGTTCGATGAATAATTCAAGCAAGAAAATGATCAGGTTATACAATATAATAGATCGCTTTTCAGGCGTATTTCGTTCCTTTTTTTCGCGAATTTCGATCGCAAGTTGGTGTCGAGCAAAAAAGACGACCAGCGAGCCGATCGCTTTCGTGCTCTCTGTTCGTCTCACGCGTTTCTTCCTCAGCCTCTTCGCCATCGTTTTGCTTTGCGGCGAGAAAATAATGAATCAATTTTGGGCATAAAAGCGGTGTTTGCAATGATCGTAGCGCGCATCGATGCTTTAATCATTAAAACGCCCATTCAATTTATTGAATGCGATCGCTTTTAAAAACATAATTTCGAGAAGCGGAGAGAGAGAGAAAGAAGAAAAGTTTTGTGCCACTTTTCGCTGTGCAAACATTTTTCTCTTTAAAATTACAATATTTTTCTTGTTTCGCGTTTAATTCAAAATTAACCGAAAAGGTATTCGCGTCGAGAGCGGCGGCATTCATTTTACTGCCTTACTTTTAATTTAGATTAATTTTCATACAAATTAAGCGCAAACTTTTCGTGTTTTGCTCACGCATTGCACGCGCACTGTTGTTGTGGTCACTTTAATAAGCTGAGAAATTTGAATTCGAACTGCATTCTCGACGGTCGAAATAGCGAAACGGCGTTTGCCGCATGGTGAGATTGAAAAGCATCAAAAAAAGATTTGAATTCATTCGGGAAGCGATGAAAAAAAAAGCGAAGACGGATTTTAGCAAAAACAGGTGTTTTCGGTATGTTTTTTGGTACTCAACGAGCAGAAGAAATGTAAACGCAATCGAATATTGTTAACATAAATCTTGAGCTCACAATATACTAGGAGACTGCTGCCGAAGAATGCATGCAGAAAGCAGTTTTATCGTTTTAAAACGATGATGCTGCGAATTCGCGGCGATCGTTTCCGTAAATTAGCGTTTTGCGAAAAACACACAATCACAACTAATGACAACAGTGTCACAAACACTTCATTCAAAAGTCGTGTTTCATTCAACGAGCTAAAGAAAAAACAAACTTTTCAATTGGTCTATCGCAAATTTTAATTGCACAAAATTATAGCATTTCACCTCTCTTAATGTGATTTAATTTCGAAAATGCTCTAAAAAAACAAGCCGAAAACGACGTTTCATAGGTGTGTCACACGATCCGATGAGTGCGAAGAGAAATCGCCTCAAGTGGGACTGCAGGGTCGGGGTCAGCGGCAGTATCACATTCGCACGCAAATCGAACGCATCGCGAGCATTGCGAGCATCGAAACGACACATTTCGATTTCAGCGAAAAAAGGAAAGTGAAGCGAAGAAGTGAACGATGCCAGCCAGCTTCGCTGTTCGAGCGTCACTTGCGATACTTTTTCGCAAAAAAAGTCGCCTCTGCCCGCTTCGAGGCTAGGCTCGAGTATCGGTCATTGTTCTCTTTGATTAATATGTACCCAATCTTTTTCGCTCGCAATGTATTTGTTGCAAAGCCACTTTTTGCTTTATTTAACGAGTAATAATTATCTCAACTTTTACTCTTCGTTTGCCTTCTGCGATTAATGACCAAAATATCATTTTTCATATATTTGCTTTACATTGAAAATCGAACCGCGTCTTGCGAACACCTCGCTGCCTTTTATTCATTTAATTCAATTAATTCACCGCTGTTTAATGAAAAGCCAGTCGGATTCTATCGTATCGTCAAATCTAAACACTCATTTCGGCTATTTTTAAACTTCGAATTCAAGCCTTTTTTCGCACACCGATTTCAAACTAAAAATAATCTTTTTTTTAACTTTTTAAAAGTTTTTCCTTAATTTTTTAAATCAACTTTTCGCGTCGATACGCATCTGGGAAGCGAAATTGTTTCGTTCGGTGTCACCCGCTTTCAGCCCAGGCAAACGCGATATTTTTCACATCGGACCGAATTAATTTTTTAATTTTTGATCGCATCGAGCAGATAAAATTTCGATGCGAAAAAATAGGACGCGCAAATAAAACAACGTCGCACTCAAATAAATTTTTTTTTTTACTTCTAAAATCGTGTCCGTTGTAGGCACAGTGTTCTGCGACTGGATTACATTAATGAAGACTTTTTACACTTAATGATTCACTCTAATTTATGGTTACTGTTTTTCGCAAATCAGATTGTGGGCTCGAAATTGCTTTCGAGCTATAATTTTGCCAAAAATCGCGGACAAAATGACGGCCGATTTAAAATAAATCGCTTTTTATTGCATCGACTCTTGTTGGTTCGCACTTTCGCTTTTTCTCGATTCTTATGTTTAGCGAAACTTTTTTAGACGCGAAACTTTTTGAAAAACTCGACATTTGTCGCCGTTGAATAAATGCGAGCTCTAGTTTTGAAGCAACAGGCGACTTAATAGCAATAATTTCTTTGAAAATTGAAGTTCGACAAAATTTTTAAAGCGTAATTTCAGCTTTTTTCTACAACATATTTAATCCTCATTTTTAGTTTGAAACTTTTTTTTCAATTCAGTTTCTTTTTCTTTAAATTGAATTTTTGCTGTTGAACTTAACCTCGGGTAATCGTGAAGTAAATTAAAAAATTTTTTCAAATATTTTAACACTTTCGAGGTTTTAAATGCGTGAAAAATCAAGCAAAAAAAAGCACAAGAAATGCGCAAAGCTTTGAAAATAATTTTTAATAAAAATTACGATTTTTTGCAACGCCTGTAGCTCGAAGTGCGCCATCTATTCATTGCGAACGAGTTGAAAATTTAAAAAGCAAAAACTTGTGAAACTTTCATCGAAATTTTTTTTTTTAATATTCAATCAATCACAGTTAAAAAGCGGCGATAATTTGCTATTCAAGCGAGCTTTTGAGTCTTTTGACAACACTCGAAGTAAATACAGTAAACATAAGTGATTACGAGCAAAATGACGACTTAAAATTTTTTTATTATTTTTAAAAATTTTTTAGTATCGCGCGCGTTTGATTAGATTTAATTTAACTGCTAATCGAGTGCATTAACTATCAGCACGCAATGTTTATTGCTCGAATGATGCGCTTATTAGATAAAAAAGTAGTAAAAATTTCATGAATCGACTCGAATATTCAAAGCGAAAAGAAAAAGAGAAAAAAGCAAAAATTTAAAATTTGAATTTCGGCTAAATGTTGAAAAAAAAATTGTCGCCAATTTTTTTTGTGAATTTAAGTCAAAACAAAGTTTTTTCGCTGCTTTTAAAGAATAACAATAAAAAGCGGAACAAGGTTGTGATGGAAATTGGCTCGCTAGCGCGTTATCAAAACGCACTATTCATAGCAATCGTTTTTAGGTGAAATTCTCTTTTCATTTCGATGCGATTTATTTTCATCGCCGCTTTTTCTTTTGTCATTTTTCGACTCACCTACGTTACTAAATAAATTTACATAAAAGAATTTATATTCGATGCGCTTGGCGCCGCAAAAAAATTAATGTTCGCTGATTTTAAATTTGATTTGTGTCGATTTCTCGCAAAATTCTGCCAAAATGAATAGTTTGCTTTCATGATGTAGCTTTAAACGTAAAATAAGTTGAAAATTTAAAACGCCTTAAATTCGAAAAAAAAGCTTAAATATTGACTGTACAAGTACACTGTCAGGCGAAACAGAGATTTAAAACAAACTTAAACGGCAGGTTTTTCATCGAAATTATTGCAAAAAAAGCGAATTCTTAAAACGTCGCTCATAAAGGAACTTTGTAAATGTTGTTTTTGTCGTTGTCGAAATCGCCTCTAAACGTATTTTACCAAATTTGACAGCGGGAAGCTATCGAATATTTGAAACTACAAAGTAGCTCTCGATTAAGCCGATTATAAAACATGAACGAGAGCAAAATGAGATCGATTTAACGATGGTTTGTTTACAATTACAATATCTTACCTCTATGAATAATGATAATTACAACAGTGGTATTAGTAGCGCGATAGATATACTCACTTGCAAGATATAAAAAACGAGGAAGTTAAAGAAGAAATAAAGTCAATTTTACAATGTTTTGTTATCTTACATATGCAAAACTAGTAAATTTAATGAAAATAATCTCAAAACATTGTGTCGTTGACCGTAAACTTTCACGATAAACGAATTAAAAAACACTTTTTTCCTCTTTCATTATTCAGATCGCCCACCGAGTAAGAGAATTAGTGAGATAGTGTCCCCAATACACTAAATCTGACTGAATATGACATTATCGACGCAAATTTTTTCAAAATTTTAAGTTAATTACACACTTAAGTAAAAATATTTTTATGGTTTCATTTTTTTATTCAATCAAAAATGTTCACAATCAAAGCGCACGCCTCTGTATTTTATATTTTAACTCGTATAAAGTTATTTCAATTTTGTTAATACTTGACAATAAACAAGAATAGAAAAGCATATCAAAAGTGTAATCATTTAGCATTCACCAGGAGAAGTTTTGATTGATTGGCTTTTTGCGATGGTACAAATTCTAAATTCAAACACTTTTATCTTTCATTTATTTTTACAAATACTTTTTGTTTTCACAGAGTTGTTCAATTTTTAAATTTAAGTGAAAAAAAATGGTTGGTCAATCTCTTTATTCACGGACATATTTAAAATCGAATATGAAATTCCATTTATTGTATTTCTCGAAATAATCGCCTTCCACGAAATAAAAGCGCAGATCTTGAGGTCTCTCGAAAGAATAAACGCTCAGAGCAGTTAGAGAAATAAGGATATGAAAATAAAAATTTAATTTATTTTTAGCATAATTATTGTTATATTATCAATCAATACATCGAAATTTGTATATTCACAAACATTACTTGATTTTATTTTATAATTTAGCAAACTCTTTGCCGCTAAGAAAAATTTATTTTTGTACTCCCACTTTACGTCTGAATTGTTGAAATAATAATTTGAAACATATTCTAAAAATTGTTTTAACACTTTTTTTTTGACAGCAATAAAGCAGATATTATAAAACGAATATTGCTGTGATATGTGAATAATTTGAACAAATAATTTTCAAAATAGTTTCGATGTAATAAAATTTGCTTTAGAATTTTTTTTTTATACTCGTGATTGAACAAAGCGTAAAAATCTGTTCTAAACTCTTTCTCCGTTTACACTACTTCACGAATGTCAACAAATCTTAAAAATTGTTTTGTGAATTCTTTCATTTCTGCTTAGTCTAAGTTTTTAGCTCAAAACTTTGAAAAGAATTCGAATTTCGAGCTTTTACTGCAAAAGAATGATTGTTGTTGATGGTCTTTGAAAATCGTTATCTTATATAAGGATTTGCAAATAATCCACTGACATTTTTCCATTATGTTTAGCTTCTAAATTCTTTTGTTTAAGATAATAACCATATCAACGTTTAAAAAGCTGAAATAATTGTTGAGAAAGAAGAGAGATTAAAAAAAAGCTCATCGTTTCGAATTCATACGTCATAATCTACCAAAGAAAATAAAATTTTCTCGAATTAAGAGATTCACAATAATGTCGTTGAAATAAGTAAACGTATCGAGCAAAAAATGCTTTTTAATTTGAACAGCAGTGAAATCACAAAATAAATATTCTTATCTTCATTTAGGTAAGTAGAAAGGCGTTACATAATGAATCGTTGTATAGTAACGCTGGCCTTATCTGCATTAGCGAGCCTTGTTTTCTATTGATTGCCTCGATTATTTCATACTATTGCTCGTAATAAAGATTCAAACATTCTTCAGGGTGTGGTCCTCAAATGTGTTCGCTTTTAAATAAAATTTGTAAAAAAGAAAATTTAACATAAATTTTTTCGATTTTCATTTCATCAATCGCCAGTGTCAGCCTCATCGAGATGTACAACAATTTTATATTCTCAATCGTTCTTTTTTCCATCACTCACATTTGCCGCTGCCAAGTTCAGCCTCAAGGTAACCGTTTTTGTTCACATGGTTCAAAATCTCCATTATAATTTAAACTTTGTTATTATCAACCCGATGTTTTCATTTTTATCAACTTAAAATTAAGACTTTTACCAAAATCGTCGAAATTACTCTCTTGCCGAAATTTTATTCCATCGCCAATGTGAAATAAAATTTAATTATAATTTAATTTTACTTATAATTAAACATAAGCGAAATCGTGTAAAAGTTCAATTAACATATAAAAATGAATTTCAGGCTATGCCCCATCTCCATCAAACCAAAGACGTTTCGAACCCGTGATTACGGATGACTTAATAAGAATGAGGAGAGAACTCATGTATCCATACAACTCGAGCGATTTTCTGCAAATTACTTCCAGCAGGCCAATACATGATCAGCCATTGCCATTCCTTCTTCGCTTCTTTGGATTCGAGTATCAATACGCTTACATTCAAAGGGACGGCTATATTGGCTTCAACAAAGGGCTTCTATCATATAATTTCCCTCTAAACCTGCCGATGACTCCAATTGATGAGTTTGTGGAAGAAGACCCATCCATAATAGCGCCATTCTTCGCGCTCCAAGACATACCTTCCTCAAAAGAGGTTCCAGGTGTGTAAGAGGATTCCACGCTTTGATTTTTCATTCATTTCTTTCTTTATTATTCACTAGAATCTGGTGTATACTTCAAAATGATAAACATAGAACAAGAGCGTAACATAACTCTACGTGATAGAATAATTCTTGACTTTCGCGAGGGAATGATTGGCGCATCTGAATTTACACCAAAGTTTGCTTTCATCGTAACATGGAGGAATATGACTTTCGCGAATCGTCGTGACTTTGAAAAACCATTAAAAGTAATAATGATGCCATTCATTTCACTTAACACACTCGCTGTTTATTTATCTTTTAGACAAATACATATCAAGCTGTGATCGCCACAGATGAGATGAGAACGTACGCCATGTTTAATTACGAGCAAATAGACTGGATCACACATTCAGATAATTTCGATGGAATGAGGGGTCCGCCTGCTTTTGTATGTTCTTTTCCTGACCGCTTATTTGCTCACTGAAAGCATTATTTAGATCGGCTTCAATGCTGGAAACACAACGCGATCGTATGAATATCGACCGTATTCACAACAACCGCGAATATCATCTATGCCATCAAGAGGACATGGGAATGGACTGCCAGGCAGATACTTCTTTCAAATAGATGAAGAAATTTGGCCAGGTGCTTGCATTGACAAAGACTTAGATCCCAATTTGCCTGATCGAATGCCTCTCACGTTCTTTCCTCGTTGGGGTCATATGCTCGGTGGCAATCTTGTCACCGTGACTGGACCGTGTCTAAAAGAAGACGACATCATATCGTGCACTTTTGAAAATGTGAAAGTGAAGGGCGTGTATCAAGGGCCTAATTACGCGATTTGCATATCACCTCCTGTTATGTATCATGGGTTTATCGATTTGATCATCACAGTCAATGACAGAACTTTCTTTTTAGGCCGTTATTACTTGCGTAAGTCAGCTAAATTCAAAACCTTCTAATAATTTAACAAATTCTCACTATTAATGATTAATAGAACCGCCAGACATCCACACTCCTGATATTGTCGTCTTGAACGATAACGAAACGCTCGAAGACCCGGCGACGCTCTCATTGAAATGGAATTACGCAAAACTGTTTAACGATCCCACAAGGTCTGTTGATATTTCTTTATATGGCTATAAAGAGGATAATCATCCATATCCACATTTAACGTTCATACGAACTCTGAGAACTGGAATTAAATTGGGCGATCAAAGGACCGAACTTGATGTAGAAGAAATGCGTAATTATAATGACGATGTCGATCAACTTGATTTTACATTCGGCTATCTCGCATTATCGTTATCGGATAAAAGAATTTCTAAAGTCGAATTGGAAAGCTCCCCGACCATTTGGTCTGGAACAATGCCTCTCGCGTGGTATTTCAAAAAGCAATGGGAGAGGGCGTACGGCCGAAACGGCTTTTGGAAAACTGCATTCTGTCGAAAGTGGTCTGAAGAAGAAAGTGACAACGACAGATTTGCGACAACAGTTGCACGATGCCCGTGTACTGTGGACCAGATGTGGCGAGACAGGGGACGCTATTTGCCGGACACAAAATGCAATACGATAACAAAAAAATGTGATACGTATCACAAAGGAGCTCATCGATGCTTTAAAACAGGACGCCCCTCGTAAGTACTTCCAATCTATTTCAGTAAAATTTTAATCTAATTATCAGCACGGGAGGATCTGGACAGACATGTTGCTATGATGAAAACAGAGAACTGATCCAAACTGCGGACACCATGTACGGAGGAAGACCGTCACGAGCATTCATTTACGGAAAACATCCATTCAAAATGCGGATGATGGTAAGTTGGTGAAAAAACTTTTGTTTTCTAATAGTTCAAATCAGGTACCCGTTTTATCGCACTGGCTGCGCGATACGGTGCCGTTCTTTTTTTGCTGCAAATGGCAATCGCTAAAAGACGACGCGGAAACGTGTCAAATGTACAAACATTGGAGAACTTCGCAAGATTGTTCGTCGTATCAAATACCTGCAGTAGGTAGTGTATTCGGTGATCCTCATTTCGTCACTTTCGATGGGTTAAACTACACGTTTAATGGTCAAGGAGAATTCGTTCTCGTTCACGTCGACGACGTCGTTCACAAATTAGGTAAGTTCATAGCGAATCCATGTTTCATTCTTCATGATAAAATTTAACTTAGACATACAGGGACGTTTCGAACGAGTTCCCAGGCCGAGTTTCCACTATCAAGAAATGAAAGCTACATATTTGACAGCCATTGCAGCGAAAGACAATCAATCAGCTGTGGTTGAATTCAGAATAAGACCGAAAGCAGCTCGTTGGAGGTATCATATGTATGTTATCGTAGACAAAGAGTATGTTTTCTTTTGGGATGAGTCTTTGCGAGTTCAAAATTTCCGTGGTGTCACGTTGTATCAGCCAGAAGGAATACAGAATATGTCTCAAATCATAGCGATGTTTGATTCTGGAGCAGGTATTGAAGTGATGACGAATAATGGACTAATGACAGCTCACGTTTTTCTACCCGTCACATTCCAAGTAAGAACATCACTCTGATTTAAGCTACTTCTTCATGCGATTGATAACTTGTTTAAATTGATTATTATTGCGATTTAGAACAAAACTGACGGTCTTTTGGGCTACTACTCCAAAAAAAGAGAAGACGACCTCAGGACGCCTAAAACAAAGAATCAAGAACAAAGAACGCTTCCTCCTTCTTCTTGGACAACAGAGCGAATCCATAGAGATTTTGGAATGAGATGGAGGGTACGAGAAGGGGCTACTATCGAAGGAGTAGGCACATCATTGTTTTGGCACGATGCAAAGACTTTTGCTCAATACGATAACGCCAGCTTTCTACCTGAATTCAGAATGCCTCCATTTGAGCTCAGATTTCCGGATGAAAATTCATTGGCCCAAAAGGAAATGGAAAGTACATGTGGTGAAAGTGTATCTTGTCAATTTGATTATATGATGACAATGGACAAAGGGTTTGCTTCTACGAGCAAAATGCATGAAGCAATGGCGAACGAACTCTCTTTCATTAATAAAGACGATATTGTACGATGTCCAGCATTACCGGCTCCGCTTAATGGAAGAAAATCTGAAAATCGTTACAGTCCTGGAATGATAGTCAATTTTCATTGCAACCCTGGCTATAGACTTGTAGGTTATGAAAGTAGATACTGTCGGCCAGACGGAATGTGGTCGTGGGGTGTTGATCCTGAGTGCATAAGTAAGATAAATGAAGATAATTTTGAAGAGAATTGCCATGCTTACTAATCATCTCTCGCTACAGGCGTTTTTGACTACTACATAAAAATTATTGGAGTCATTTTAGCGATCATTTTGCCAATAATAATAATCGTCGTTTGTACAATATTTTGCGTTGTAATGTCATATCGCAAACAACACGATCATTATACAGGGGAACCTGGGATGTAAGATATTAAGTTAAGACTGTCGAAAAAAACATTTTTTTGGCAGCCATAATCCTTTCAAACAAACCTAAAATGTTGCTCTTTTATTTTTCAGCCAACCGAAATTTCATGAATTAGGAACATATAGCAAAAGCTCGCCGAAAAATACTTTCGAAATGACAAGTAAACCTTTGGAAATAGCGACCACAGCGCGGGAGGCTGATATTTGAATTTGACACGCATTTTAATCAAATGCAGTTTGTAATCATTTTTCTATTCATTTTTTTGTTACAAAAGATTATAAATTTTAATATAAAAATATGTTTATTCAACATTTTTAAACTATCTTAGAACAATTTGATTTTAGTGAATTAAAGATGAAGTTTTGGAAAACTTGTGTTTTAATGAGCTTAATAGTTATTTAAAATTAGAAAAATCGCGCATATATAAACTACTTTTTCAAATTTGTGAGTTTTATAAAGAAAGTTTATTAATAATGTACTACTGAAGAAAAGAAAAAAGTTAAATATAACGTCAACCATACTTCACCGTGACGTTAAACTTCTTTGTCCAAATTATTATAGATACACTCTTGTCCGATAAAGTCTTTTCACTTCATTTGAAACACACTTTATCGCAAAGCAATAGGCTGAAAGATTTTATTGTAAAATTAAATTTAAAAAATCCATAAATACTCCATTCGCGATCCAAAAGATTAAATTTTAACATTTTTAGAACTTTGGCCTATAACTCGATAAGGTAAGTTTCAGAGATAAAATCATCAAAATGGAATCTACGGACAAAATTACTTTAAGCCATAGAGGAAGGACATTAAAATAGTTTTTGAGGGCGCTGATTTTTCCACTTCGACTAAATTTTTATGCTTAAAAAACACACAAAGTTAAATAATAGTTAGGAATCAAAAGGAAGTCAAACCAAATCAATCAAAACAAAATGAATAATAGAATTAATATGAAGAGGAAATCCATAGGAAAAATTATGTGAAAAATTTTGGTAATGTGACTCAAACTTTTAACATGCATTAATAATTCAAAATAAAATGTGTAGATTATCGAAAGTGAGCTTAACTGCAAAACAACTTTAACGAGGCCTTAATTCATCGTGTGCTTTGAATTAAATCTCACTTTTCGATTATCGAAACATTTTATTTTGAATCAGTTGCATGTAGCTTTTACCTTCGATGCATCGAATAAAGTTTGAAGGTTTGAAGGGACTTTTTGCATTTTGATGAGCAATTTGTTTAAATCTACACAAAACTAATACTTTTCCCCAAAATCAACCAATTTTTCGATAAGACATTTAAGTTAATTTGCCATTGATGAGAATTTGACTTGTTTAAATACAGGAAGGGAAGCAGCGCAATTATGAAAATCAGATAATTCACTATGCCGAAATCGAAATCTCAAAATTCTCCTCGAATGCTATTCTCTTTGTTCTTTACAGCTAGCATAAATTAAAGTTAAATTAATATTTTTAAAGTAGTTTCATTAAAATCGGCATAGTGATTTCTATGTTAAAAGCATTTTTAGTGGGAAATTGTTTTGAATTTTCGGCGAAGTTCAAAAACTTGACCAACTTTGTTATTGTCCGATTTTTGTATCACGACAGATCAGAATGAGTGAGTTATTGAAAACAAAACAAATTCGGTAAAAATCAATCGAAAAAAAGCGCGAGAAATCCCGAAATCAAATTTTAAAACCATAAAACTCAATATGCTGAAACCATAAGTGCGGAAGCGAAAATTGCCATATTCGCCTCGGACATAGTTTTCTTTGGTCAAGTTAGTTAGGAAAAGATAAATTGTTGCTATTAAAATCTTTTTAATCAATATTGGCTTGATGGCTTAATAGTTATAACTAAGGAGCGGATTTCGTGTGGTTTTAAATGCACAAAATGTGTGTGTGGTTTGTGTGTACCACACAAAATCCGCTCCCTAATTATAGCGAAAGAATCAACAAACGAAAAGAAAATGATTGCAATTGTGAAATCATATACCACGATTCATACTTTGCTGTTTGATTTTGAAAATTTAAAGAGGTTTTCTTTATTTTTTCATTTAGTGGTCCAAATTTGATGTTCCATTTTCCTAAAATGCGCTCTGTGTACCAGTTTTTATTTAACTAAAAAAAGCAAAAAGGTTATAATATTCATTTATAATGATGAGATAAGTCAAAAATGTCGTAGTTTTAGAAATTTTTTATTTCACTTTTAAGTAATGAATATTTCAAATAAACTGTCGTTCAATTTCGCTTATCAGCAAAATTTTATTAAAATCGTTGGCTTAAAAGCAGACACAATGCCAATTTGTCAATTGAGTACTTTTATTATAGAAGGGTTACTCCAACGTAAATACATATTGCTATCTCTACTCTTTCTACAGTAAAATTACAATTCTATCACAATAGAAGTATTCAGCTGTGCTCGATAATCTCTAGCTAAAATGTTTATGGTTTACATCTTAACGATTTAATGTATTTATTTATAACATTTGCATGAGTTTATGTGAATCTGACCGTGCAGCTTAGAGAGTCAGATTCTTAGGTTGAATGTAACTAAATCTTTAGCTAGAGCCCAATGATATTCGACTACTTCTGAATCAATCTTTTCGGAAAATTAATAATAAACATTAAGTGATGAAGAAATGTTGATTATTTTCTTGCTCAAGTTAGATTACGGTTTGTTAATTAAGATTCTTCACACCTTTTCACTTTGACATAATTTAAGTTAAAAATTAAAAGAAATTAAATTCTCAGTTCAAAACATCAACTAATTTCGGCTTTTCACAATGTTATCATCAGGGTAATAATGAAAAAAGAATTAATTGTTTAGCATTGCCGCAATCGTTAATTCTAATTGTTATCAAGTTTGTATTCATCATCAATTTTTACGTTTTCATGTTTTTTCTTTTTTGAATTAATTTTTTCTGATATTTTTATCACTTCATTCTTAATAATCGCGTTTGTGATTGGTTTTACACGATTCAAAGGTTGCTTCTTTTGCAAAAATCTCATCGTAGTAGCATAAACATTTAAACCAAACCACAAAGCAATTGTATTACCGATGTAAATAATCAAGTCAAGATATCCAAATTGAGCTTTTAACTCGTAACTGATGAAAATTTGATTCCTTGGGCGTAATATTCGAATAAATTGATTTCCGAGCTTGTTTTTCATTTTGAACTGCAATTTTGTTTCGTAATCAATTATGAGACAATCATTATACGAACATTTTTCAAAACAAAACTTGCGAATTTTGTTTTTTCTCATACATTGTTCGCTATTTCGCTTTAATAGTAATTTGTCAGAATTTTGGTGAATAGGAACCCACGGTGGACTCGCACTGCAAATTTGATATGTTTTTTCAATCAAACATTTCTCAATACAATCTTGACGTGAGTCAAATCTTAACTCAGAATAATCTCTACAATTCGTACTAAATGGTGGTGGCAATAAATTCATCGTTTCTTTCCTGTAGAAATAATCGTTCGAATGACTATCGTTTGAAACAAACATTTCTCTATCAGTGAATAAAAAACTCGGAGTCGAATCTGGACCGTGCATCGCAATGTAATATTTTAAATTGTCTAAATGCCGTAAAGAAATTATTATTAACGGATCGCTGTAAGAATCAACAACAAATTTGTATTCTTCATTTTCAACGAACTTCTTTTGTCTTTTGAAGTAAGTGAAATAAGCATAATAATCGTCGATTGCAATTGAATAATTTCCACATTTTTGAACCGATGTTTCATTGAAATCAAGCAGATAGCAATCTAAAATAAGATCGGTCCTTAGTGAACTTATTAGTTCTTTATTAGTGAAATAAACTTGATTATTGCTTAACTTCTGAAAACTTGAATTCACAATGCTATCGATTTTCGCTGAAATTGTAACTGCAGGCAAATAATCTTCAGCAACAGTGTTGATTATAACATTAACAAGCATCAAATGTTGACGATATAAATAAATTATATGATATACTTGATAACCAAATATTAAAATGCACAGCAGCCAATAAATTTTTTTACCATAAGTGAGCATTTTTTTCATTCTTTCTTTCCTCCTCTTTTTGGTAGCAGACACTGAAACAAAGATTTTGTATTTAAAACTGAAAAAGCTCAAAGCAAAAAAAGCTTTTTGATAAGATTTTTCAAAAGCAACTTACTTAGCACTTCATCAAGTTCGCTTTTTATGGCATTCGCAATTTCAATTACAAGTCTCGAATTGTTAGTTTTACCTATTTGAAATAATTTTTGTAATAAATTCGGTAAATCTACGATTGACACGCCGAAACATGCAGAAACAATTCCTCCGATGTAAACTAATACGTCGATGAACGAGAATTTAGGTCTATATTTGTATGTGATCATAAATTCATTTACAGGGCGAAGAATTTCAATTTCCGTTTGCTGAAAATTTTCATCCTTAGGGATGCTTTTGATGGCTTTCAATTTTGTCTCATAAAGTTCTGAATAGCAATCGATATTTGAGCAATTAGAATAGCAATGCTCAGTTATTTTTTCCTTGTATAAACATGATCCGTCAGATTTTCGAATATCTTTTAGTACACTTGAAATCATTGCAGTAAATTGCGGGGTCATGTTGCATTTTTGCTCCATCGTCTTCAACATACATCGATCAACGCAATGTTGACGTGAAATGAAGCCTTTGGAACGATAATTTATGCAATTGGTTGAATACGGGTACTCTAATAATGCGTACGATGTCTTTTTATACTGAAATACGTATTTTCGATTATTGTATTGTAATCGGTCGCAGTCATATTTGAAGGGATTGAAAACATCATACGGGTTATGAACATAAGGAGCAAACCATTGACCAGCGTGTTTACTTCTCATTGCAATCCGAATTAAAACATCGTTTTCGATTTCAACTTCAAATTTAAACCGATCATATTTCTTCGTGTGGTTAGTTCGAGAGAAAATCGAGAACAAAACATCATCATTATAAACGAGTGTTTCGATCGGAGAAATTTCTGAGCAATTGACAACATTTTTACCAGCGAAAAAATAAATTTCGCATTTTTCAAATTGTTTTTCTATTAAATAACTTAAAATACTCAAATAACTTAGGTCAGTAGTGTAAAAATTATCTCGCAAAAGCATTTCTTTCTGGCACAAATGTTTGTTATCGATGCAAAATGCACTTTTATTTAAGTTAGAAAAAATTTCTTCTCTGATTGTGAGAGCAGGTAAATAAGCAAAGTCAGTGGTGTCGATAAACAAGTCGACAATTGTCTCATAACTGAAGTAAAATGTTGATATGTAAACACATTGCTGCCCACAGAGTAAAATTGTGAATGAGTAAAATATTGTTGTAAACCATTGCTTAATACTTAAACAATGCATTCTTCTTCTTCTTCTGTTTCCACTTCCTAAATAAAATAATTTTCAATTTAAAATTTTAAAGCCATTTTTAATGCTTAATAAATAGATCAACTTTTTAGTATGCGAACTATTGCGAAACTCAATTCTTATACTCTTTAGATGATTACAATCTCTAGAATTGAATAATTTGTCTTAATTGCGCATTTAGCATCGAATTTTTTAAATCTTAAGTAACTTTTCTACAAATTTAATTGTCTATCTTTCAAGCTATAAAACACGAAAGTGTTAAAATTTTTAGTTAGAAGCGATTTTATCTTAAGCAAAGCATTTTTTTAAACTTACTTTGATTGATCTGCGCGAGAATTTCTCTAATAATTTCAGCTCTTATGTTCCCATAAAGTGCTCTAATTTTAAAAAATTTTTGATCTAATAGAGAATGCAATTGCACCTTTGAGAATCCAAACCACAAACTAATAGTGCCAGTTATGTAAATAATTAAGTCAGTGAAGTTTATAGCCGCCAATGTAGAATATTCAACGTTGTGTCTGTCAAATGGTCCAAAAAACAAAATCATTGCAGTTTCAACGTCGTGTTTTTTAAAAGCATCGATTAATTTCATTTCGTAAAAGTCAAAATCGCAATTACTTTGACTGCAATTAAGACGACAGTTTCTGACTATTCGATGCTTAGTGAGACAAGATGAGTTAATGATATTCATTCGTTGCTCATTCCCGATTTCATTTAATAATAGAGGAGCTTGTGGCGGAATTCCTTTACACTTTTCTTTAGTCATTTCACGAACACAATTTGCGAGGCAATATTGCTGCGAGCGAAGTCCGGCAAAAGAATAATTTAAGCAATCTGTCGAAAATGGTGCTTCTAACAAATGGACTTTTGATCGTGTATATGTCACCAATGATATTTGGCTTCTTTCTCCGATCAACAAATTGCAACGATTTTTTAACACAGTGAATAATTCTGGTGTATGAATGCGTAAGCAAATCAACGGAAAAGGATGTGGGAACTTGAAAGCTAGTAAATGTTCGAATGTTTCAACTTTTATTTTATAATTTTCTGAATATTTTTCGCTTAAGTCTCTTTCGAAATAGGTTAGATGAAGAAAGTTGTCATCAATTCTTATTGTTTCACTCTTATTGAAAGCATCTGAACAGTGAACTGTTTTATTTAATTTCGGTATATTTACAAAGCATTGCGGAAATAAGGACTTTATGAATTGAATGCTTGAAGCGTTAATTTGCGGATTATGCACTCCAATATAATCAAATCGATTCTTACTGAAAATTTCCATTGAAGAATTACCTTGTGAAATTTTTTGAAAAGCACTGCTTTTCGCAATCTCATTCAGTGGCAGCGAAAGCGTGATTCCTGGTAAATAATCTTCTTTAAGAAACGTTATCATTATCGACACAATTGTTTCATGCTCTAGATATGTTTCAATCACTTTAGAACACTGAAAACTGCAGCAAATTAAACAAATTAAACCGACTAAATATTTTAACTTATTTTGGCCAAAAAATGCGTTCATCATGAAGAATTCTTTGGTAAAATTAGATAAATTGAAGCTTTTATTATATTTTAGAGATCAAACTTGGTAACTTTGCGAATCTTTTGCAAACAAGTAAAAAGCACTAATAGAGAGAACAGTTTCGCTGACAAATGAAATTTCGTTTTTAAGATAAAAATCCATTTATTAGATTGATTCAATCTAGAAAAAGCAATAAATTTAATGTGATATAAACAATGAAATGAAAGGATATTCCTTATGCTATAAGTAAATTGCATTTGTTTTGAAAATCTTTTTCAAATAGATTGCTGCTTTAATGAAATTTCTATGAAGATTTGTTTAATTTCAAAATTTTTTACTGAATCTGATATAAAATGTTATTTCCGATAATTTAAATGATTTCAAAACTCACTTGTCAAGGATTTCAAATAACAATTAACAAGAAAATTGAACAAGAAATCATATTCCACATAGCTTAAGCTTTATGAAAGTTTTTAGCTTGAATTATTCGCAGTTTAATTTGACAAAAAAAGAAATTTTTACAAAATGTTTTTCGATATTGAAAACAAATTTTGAATATTTTATGTTCTTTCCTGAGATTTGAATTGCAGATCTAAGCAAACGCTTATGAAAATTTCAAATACATTAAGAAGATTAGAAAAATGTTTCCCTGCTAAAATGAAATGCTCAGAGTAAAAAATCTTTCTCTTTAATGAATTTTTGTTTTCATGATTTACTTTATTTTTCACGGTAATTTTTTTTTCAAATCGATATTAGAAAATGAATTTTCATAATTCCACTTCAACGTTTCCACGTTTACGCCGTCAAGTGGATCCCAACATCTGGGCCGAACCGGATGAGAGCTACTCACAGGTATGCTCGCCACACTCTTTTCTCTTCTCTCTTTCCCTCTTCTCTTTCACCTTATACCTTAGGGGACGACCGACTCCGGACGGTTTACCCGATTCTTATCAGATCCGGAGACATACACCCCAACCCAGGCCCCAAATCTCCCAAACTCCCCAATCTCTGCATTATACAGCTTAACATTAACGGCCTAAATCGCAAACTACCGGAGCTGACCCTCCTAATAAAAACCCACCAGCCCCACATCATCACCATACAGGAAACCAAACTGTCAACCCGCATAAAAATTGTCCATGTCCAAACATGTCCATTTTGAATTTTTAAGCTCATCATAATTAAAACGCCGTCGCGCTCTCTCTCTCTCTCTCTCTCTCTCTCTCAATTTCAAATTTTTAAAACTTGATCTACGATGTGTAGACCCTTAAAATTAACAACTTTCTTGTTTACACCATAAACTTTTATTCATTCGTTCAAAAGTTATCGCAAAAAAAAGTCAATGTTCGGATTTCAAGATCCAAACTGTACAACTGTAGGCAGAAAAAAAAATTCATAAACATAAAGAACTTTTCATTGCGAAGTGAAACTTTTTTTTCAAAGTGTAGTTTCTTTGCAAAAAAATTTTGAACCACATCTTCATTTAAAAAATTGAAATGTACAATTTCACTTATTTTTCACATTGATTGTTATTCGTGAAAATGATTAAAATATTTGGACCTCAAATAATTGAACCAGTACATTTCAATGCAGAAATTTATGCAGAACTTAAATTTGTTGCCATAGAAGAAACTAAAAGATGGATTCGCCAGTAAAAAAAAAGAAAACTAATCCAAAACGTAAAAGCTTATGGCTAACAAAATTTTTAGTTTAATTATTAGGATCTCAAAAAGTTAAATGCTTCAACTTAATCGTGTCTAATAAGACACGTCATTAGGACTGTGTTTACTACGATTCAGGAGTTTCTTTAGTTTCTGAGCTTTTACGATATTCTGCTAAGAAAAGCGCCAGCAACAAGATCAGCAAGCCAAAAAATGCAAAAAGGTAGTTAGAGTTCGGCTCGTTTTCCACTTCTACTGCTTTTTCAATTTTTTCATCTGGAGACTATAAATGAAAATCAAACATTATTAAAACTTGTCACGACGAAGAAAGTAAATCTTAAACTCACTTTAACAGCCATCTCTTCAGGAAGATGTTGTTTGGCTTCGATCAGCTTTTCTACATTTTCTTCATTCTAATTTAATTTAAGATCGTACAAATGAAACATGAAAAGTAATTTTCATTGAATTCGTTCAAATTGAAATTCAATTACCTGAAATTTAGTTGAATCTTCAACATCATCAACAAATACTGTGAAAGGACTTCCAAAAATTTCTTGTCCACCAAATAAAATGATCACAGTGTATTTTCCTTCCTTTTCAGGCTTGTAATCGCATTCATATGTGAAATCATCGATTTTTTTTATGTTCACGGGCTCAGGCGCTCCGCCAGCTCCAATCACTTTAATTTCTAGATTGCCTTCACCAGCCTCTTCAGTGAGTACTTTGAAATCTGCCACATCACCGACTCTTAATCCAGTTTGTTGTAAGCCACGACCAAAATTTTTAACTTTTTGAGGGTCACAAACCGAAATGTTGAAAGGACTTTTCGGTACTTCGGTCCCGTTGAATTTAACGATTATCTAAACACAAAGATTATAAGTTTTCGACTTAATTTTAATTTTAATACTTTGTGAATTCCATTCATTTTGGGAGTGTAAGTGCAGGAATAAGTTTTGTTTCTGTCATCATTGTATTTGATTTCAATAGGTTCCAGACTCTCTTGAGGATTTTGAAGAAACACTTCTATTTCTCCTCTTCCGGCGCTGAATGTTTCAATAGTAAAATGGTTTGGTGTCCCTACAACTACTCCGGTTGGTTGGATACCAGCACCGTAACAACGCACACGATTGGGATTACTGCGAGGTCGTAAAGGAGCTCCGTCTTTTAATTTTGCGTTCGGATACTGAGATAGATAAGTCATCATGGAGAGTTCATCTAATTGTGGGTTAACAACGTCTTCAGGTTTTATTAACTGAGGCACGTTGAGCCAATCATCTGCAACTTTCATTGTCTCAACTGTATTTTCAAGTGCCTTCTCTGGTTTAAAATCGGGCCAATCTGGACACAAGCCTGGAGCCAATGCATCAACGAGCGCTCCTAACGCTTTACCATCATTCCAGTCTTTGTTGAAATTTGTAACCGGAACATCCGGCATTTTGTTGTTTATCCATGTTAACAATCTTTGTTTGGGAGATGGGCCGTCTTTCTGATCTTCTATTGATCCACCTTCCACGTCCAATGTTGACATCGCAATTGAATAATGCAAAATCAGTGTCCAAATGAGGCCCAAAATGAGTTTCAAGTGACCATCGACCACATCTGTGCTATCTTTTTAAAAATGATAAAACAAAGCGAATAAAATTATTGCCACTTCCAATTGGTGAAGGTAGTCTTTAGAAAGGTGAAGGCAACTATTGTGAATGTTTTCACGAATAAAGAATTCATACGATTGTTAATGGAAAAAGTGTTTGCTGAATGCAATCTTCAAAAAACTCATTTTAATCGTAAAACAAATAAACAAACGCAGCTACGTTCTGATAATTTAAAGAAAAGACTTGTTAAATGCACGGATAACTCGTTGCTTAAAAAAGTTAATTTATTTCATTTAAAATTTCAACTATTAAGAAATTGATTTAAATAAGGAAAGAGATAAAAATTATAAATTATAGCACACGCAAATCGGCTTAGCGTCGTTCTTCGAGCAAATTGAAATAAGAAGAGCTGGAAAACGTGTGATGAATCAATTCTATTTTTAATCGTTTCTCGTTTTTTGTTTCAAAATTATAAAAAAAAATCGCAAACCAACGAGTAATCATAATTTTCCTCGTTTCTTACTTTTTTAACTTCTTTTTTAAACAAATATGAATAAATGAAAGCGAAATTTTCTATTCATCTCTTTTATTCATTCGCAATCGCAAAGTAAGTTTGTATCTAATTTATGAATTCAAAGTTAAGCATTTTTAAAACTGAATTTAGAAATCTAAAAAAGTTAAATAATCAAGGCGAAGTGATAAATTTACTTTTGATTGGTGACAAGCCTCAATTTAAAAAAAAAATTATTTGACTAAGGTTACTGCAGAATAGTTCAGTTTTTTAGTTAAGGACTGTTTAAACTCCAACGCCTTCACTCATAGCTAAAGAATGTGTTTCAAAAGCGGAAAATGAGTGATGAATTATTTTTCTCTCGATCCTATTTTTCTCAAATTCAACAAAGAAATTAAATAATTTCACGCTAAAATCGATTCCTCTGTTGTAAATAATTGTAAGATTGACAACCTTTTATAAGACCTTTTAACCTTTTTAATTTGTATGAAAATTGTGATAAATCAGTGTAATCAGTCATCATCATAATGCAGTTGGATTATGCACGATTTTTTGAATTCAAATGGCGCAAAAAAGGCAGCATTTAACTTAGCATGAAAAAGAAGAAGTTGCAAAAACTTACCGATATTAACAAGTTTTATTCCTTCTTCGTTTGTTAAGAAATTAATCGCAATATTCACATTTTCGAGCTTTTGAACACGCACTATCGGTTTCTCGTTACGTCGTGGAAGTTGCTTTCCAGACAAAACTTCGACCAAAGCGATTAAGTTAAGCCCATCACTGAGATCGGATTCCAAACTTTCTATATGCTTCTTCACTGTCTTCAAATGTTCGTTTATCCATCTACTCGAGCATTTGTGGCTAGTAAGCATTCAGCATCGGTTAAATAACAAACCTGGTGAATGTGTTTTTCTGTATTTGCTTCCAATCACTTTCTTGGGAAAGCTGTCTTTCCATCGTTTACACTTCTTTAGAATTCCTCTGCTTGTTTACCCGCTTTATTCCCTTTCCTCACACTTCACCTGATATTTTCAATGTCAGCGTTTGCTTTCCAATGGCTGCTGCACCAGATTGGTGTCCGCCCTCTTTTTTACTGTTAATCAAGCCGTTATTACATTCATTCGCAGCATGAAAAATGTAATCGTTGTGCACAAACATCATAAATTTGCTAAACATTTCAAGCGCTTTTTAAATATGCGATAACTCACAAGTGTTATTCATTTGCGTTTAATGAGCATTGTTTCAATGTAAATATAAAGTGTGAGCGAATAAATGAGCAATTAGCAAGGCTTGAAGCTTCATTTTGAGAAATTCATATAAAAAGTAAAAAAAAGTGCTTAAAGTTCTTAGCGTTGCATATTATCTAACGTTGTAAAAGTTTCACATCCGCTTTCAAAACCACTGTTTTCATATTTGTCACATTTCCTCGCTATCGTTTCTCAATAAGTCTACCGTCAAATGTAATCGAATCTCAGTCAAGGTTCAATTCTGTTTTCCACCAGAAGCATACTGCCTCCGCACCTTGACAATGTGATCTTAAGTTTCGAGTTTTTACTTAATTTCGTGAATTTGATAGGCTCAAACGTACTTTATGTTCTTTCTGTATGCTCAATTCATTTTATTCGAGATTGTTTTTAATCTTTCGAACGTTCGTACTCAATGAATTGTCAACATTTTGAATCGCATGAGAGTTTTGTATGCACATTAATAGCTTTAACATTGCTTCATGTTTAATAAAGAATTAATTTTATCAAAAAAATTTTTATATTTTCTGTCATTAATATAATTTTTATAATTTGATGTGATTTTTGATTGTTTTTTTAATCGTGAAAAAAAACAGAAAAATTCCTTTGAAATGACTTTGAAAAATTAAGCTATCATAAAATAAATAGAATCATGAGCTATTATTGAAAATTTTGGTTCCTGAATGTGCGCTTTTATGAAATTTTATGTAATCGAACAGGTTGCTGTTTTCTTCATCCACGAAACAAACAAACATTCGAAATTTCCTTCTTACTTGCCGACAAGTTTTCATTGTTTTAGATTTAAAACCATTCCGGTAAAGAGAAATTTACTTTAAACATAGTTAAAAAGTCATCTCTCACGTTAAACTGCTTATTGCATTGCTTTTGAATGCACTTAGTGATTAACTTATCTTTTCAGTTTCATAAATCTTTCGAAAGATTCATTTTCATTTATTTAAAAACTTATTCTTTAGAGGAATTATTTACTTTATTATTACTCTACTTTAGACAAAGATAGTGAAAGTTTATTCAGGTAAAATATGCGTAAACGCAAAGTAAATTATTTTGATTAAAATAAAAATAACTTTAATCAGAGTTTGGAAATTCAGTTCTAAAATTTGGTTTTCACTTCGACGAATCAAAAAAGGCTAAAAAATATTTTATTCGATATAATTTAAAGAAAATTTTTGACAAGAAATGAATATATTATAGAAAATTTAAAAGACTAATAATTGGTAAGAGCTTTAAAGTTTTGCTTTTAAAATCTGGATTTACTTTCCCATTTCGTGCCGGCTATAAAACAAGCCACTTTGGAAGTCAATTTTTTTTTTTAATATGGACAAGAATAACTAATAGGAAAACACAATTTTGAATGATAAACAAAAATTCACAATTTTAAAAATATTTTCATTTTTAAGTTTCGAAGAATGTTTATTCCTCTTGATATTTTTCAATCAGAAAAACCATACCATCTCTATTGATTTCACTCATTAGAACTCAACTGGAACTTAATTTTAAAATTTCGAATGCAATTTTTTAAAAATTACGAGCTGACTATCAAGAGCAAATTTTTAGATTCATTTAGCACTATAATAAGAAGAAACTCGATACAAGATTTAGTTGTGCAGAGTCGGGGTCTTTAAACGGCTAAGGGCATCGGCAGGCGATACGGCAGAGTGCGACATTTTGTGTGTCGAGCTTGTTAAGATCGAAATAGTTACAATGAACGTACGTCGGCAAAAGAGCAAATACGCATTTTACATGCAGTTTTCATACACAAGTTATTGCTATCATGTTGGCAATAGCCGACATGATCATCCTTTGCTGTGTTGCAAAGGGATGGGTCCAGCTGACCTTAAAAATCGAAAGTTCTAGAACATAAGAACTTTTGAAATTTTTAATCGAACTTGAATCATATAAGCATAAACAGAGCTGGAATTTAGTGGGAATAAAAAAGCTCAAAATCAGACGGATTCGAGAACAAAAGTGTCATTTTCGGCAATTATTTGGAAACATAAAAATCATAAATTTTAATTTTATTCACTAAAAATAAATTATTTTTCAATGAAGTATTCATTTAGACTTATTGAAATAAGCTTATAAGTTTATGAACTGTTTTTTAAATAGAAAATTACTCACAATACTCTGTTATAAAGTGTTCAAGCTCTTTTATATTTACTATCAAAAACGAACCACCTTGAATTTAAGCGGATAAAAGAGAAAAGCTTTTGTATTTTAGCTTTCATTGTTTAGGGCTAAACACAAGATGCTTATGAGAGTCAGGGGACGATTTTGCTTTTTTATAAATTAGATGCTTTATGTAAAGTTGTGCATATTTCACTAGATATAAAAATCTGGAATTTTCATAAGCAGAATATTTTGAAGAATCTTATTAACAGTTTTTTAAATTTAAATCTAACAAAAACTTGATGATTATTTGTTTTTCTAGTTTTTCAATTAAAATTTTTGTATGTGATAAAGTTTTAGATCTGAATAGATTCTATTTTGGCAAACATTTCTGTTCAAATATTTAGTTGTTGACAAGCAATTAGTCAAAATTCTTATAATCGAGAGCTAAACAAAATGGTAATCTGACTCGCAGAAGTATTTGTTATGTTTAGCCGTAAACAATGAATGCTAAAGTATAAATACTTTTCTCACATGTCCGCCGAAATTGAAGGTGGCTAGTGTTTTAAGATAAATGTGATTTCGATTAATTTTTTTGACTCGAAGAATAGCAAAGTTGTTTGAAAAAGCTACTGCGATAAATATTCAGTCAGCAAGAATTTTTTATTATAAAATCGTATTTTTAAGGATAAGTGATTTTCGGGAAATAAAAACAAGTTTTTGGGAATTTTGGGAAAGTAAATTTACATCTATACATCGCATTTATATCAATAAATACATCTTTTTGATTTTCCCGAATATTAACAAGTGATTTTGGGAAAATCCCGAAAAATCTCAGCCCTCGATATAGATTATTGATTTGAATTTCATTAAAATTAAATATTATGTCAAAATAAACTTGATTGCAAATCTGGAAAATAATTTCAAACAGAACCCATTCAGTTCGATAATAATGTTTTCTTTACCGAACTACCCGAAATAAGCTTTGAAATCATTAATAAATTGCTTCAAAATATTAACATTAAAAAATGCTGAAAAATCTCACAAATTTCAATTTTTTATTAAAAAATTTAGCGATCGCTTTTCTAAACCTCTTTATTTTTTATTCAAATAAATAATAATCGCAAAATCCAAAAAGTAATGAGAAATCGAAAAAATTTGTCCACTTATAAAATCAGGAAAAAACAAGAAACTACATTAAAAATTATGGGAAATTAACAATACAAATTAATATTTTTAATTTATGTGAAAATCTTATTTATCTTATTAGAATAAAAAAAATTATTAATAAAAATCCATAAGAAAATTTTAAAGTAATTAAAAATTTTATTAAAGAAAATTGTAAAAAAGTTTTAATTAAAAAAAGTGCTGAAAAAAGTAGAAAACCAAGAAATTCCCAACGGATTTGCTAAATATTTCTCAATTAATCTTAAAAAATGAAAAAAATTATAATTAATAAATTTGATCACCCTGATTAGATCAGATGAAACAATATATATGTATTCGACTCAGCACCTTTTAATTATATAGAAAAAACGCATAACTGCAATCTTATTTATGATGCGCTCGGACAAGATCTTAAACGACTTTTGTCGGATAAACCCGTATTCCGAAAATACCTGCCGATTTTCTTACCGATGAATAAGAAAATTCATATTCAAGCTAGAATATTCTAGTTGACTTTCTAGGCTTCTTCTGCGGCTTTGATTGAGATCAGAAAGTTTTTTTCGGCGTCAAAACCGTGATTTTCCGCTTGTGTGGAAAGCACTGGACCAAGCCAGTTTTTTTAAAAATTTCAACCAATTTTTTATGGCTTACATAAGAAGAATTTTTTAATTAGGACATTCACATTTGAATGCTTTCAGCACACTCAAAACTTTCTGTCGCACAATAATGTCTTACACAAAAAGCTCTTTCTTTCGTTTAAAGCACTATTTTTGTTTTCGTGGTTATTTCTCCGGAACGGGTAAGTTTACAAAAGAATTTTTGTCTCGTTTAATTCTCTAAAGCTTTTTATTCAATTTGAAATATTAAACTTCTTTTTATTCTTTTGCATTCTCGAGTTATCGTTAATTAAACTATGTGCGTTTTATAAAAATCACCCTGTATTACCTATTTGTCTTACCGCATTTGTTGCGTTTAGCTGTAAGCAATACAGCTAAACACAACAAATGCTTTTGTTTTTCAGGTGACCATATGCTCATAAATTTAATAACATTGCATATACAAATTCATTTAAAGCATTTCTGCCCATTTTTTAACTTCGTCGATGTCAAACATTGGACATTACCATCTTGAATTCCTAACGTAGTCTATGCATTGTCTCTTTACTAGTTGCAACTCTGTAATTTTCATACAATTTCGAACATCGTTCATTAGTTCTTGAAGAAAAGGGCAACACTGTTACAAATGAGACGCGTGTGGTGATTTTATCAAATGATTTTAGAATTTTTCATTGAACGATTTAATGCTGCAGTGACATATAGAAGATGAGACTCAATTACAGCGTTGTAGAACATTCTCAATATTTTTGAATTATTTATTACCCTTTTAAGAATCCTTGAACAAAACTATCCAATATTCGCTTTTGCAATGTCTTTCCAAAATGTAATCTTTAAGGATGTTAATAGGGGAATAAACAAAATCTTGGTAGTTAATTATGTTTGCCATTAAAGAATTTTACTTAAATTCTTTTTTCGAAAAAGAAAAATGTTTTTGCCATTAACAAGCGCAACATAGAGTCATACAGTTGCAGTTATTTTACTAGAGATGTAGGGCTGTAATTTTAATAAGCAGAATATTTTCAAGACTACTAATTACTAATTACTAATTACAGTATATTTTTAAACTGAAATGTAACAAAAACTTGTGACCAGTGATTGATCATTATTTACTTAGGATTCTTGCTTTTTATAAAGAGTTTCATTTCTCAAATCAATCTTATTTTATCAAACTTTTCCGTTTTAATCTATGATTGTTGCCAAGCGAATTCTCAAAATTACTGTAAGCCGAAGAGCACTAAATAAACTGGTCATCTGACTTGCAGAAGCTTTCGTTGCGTTTAGCAGTGAACAAACGCCAAAATATTAATGCTTTTCTCACGTGTTGGCCGAATCAAAGGTTTTTGACGGTAAGTTTAAGTTTAATAATAATTTAAACTTTTGATCTCAAAGAAATTGAATTTTTTCTTTGTTTTCAATCATTTGGCCGAATCATTAGGATAAAGGTAAAGTGACTAACGGCAGCGACAACACGAACACATTTATATCAAAGCATTAGCGATATCTTCAATAATTCATTTACTCACTAGCATTCAAATAATCTGTAAATAAATGAATACAATTAGAGTATAAAAGATATACGGAAAATTCTTGCCTTTTTGAGCGCAATGAAATTTTTTTTTTGTATGTTGATTTCTTGTGAAGAGGTCAAAGTTCACTTCACTTTTGTTAATCTCAATCACAATCTTGTTTCTTTACGTTGCTATCAGTTCACAGGTGGTCACTTAATGTCAACGACAAGCAACGAAAGCTCGCTTGAAAATTCAGCACTGAAAGCGTTCGCTTTCAAATCGCCATCAAAAGGCGAATCAAAAGAAAAGTGCGAGAAGCAGATTCGAAGGTTGCGATTGATTTGAACGCATCGAAAAAGCAAAAAGAGCAAAACGATCGCAGTGTGCGGAAACAGTGAGAGGAGCGTAATTAAAGCGAAGTCCCAATATTCGAATTGAATGTTGACACAAATTGTGAATTCAGATTTCGTTTGTTTTTTTGCGAAAAATGGTAAATATCGAATTGTAATCCAGCGTTCGATCGCTTCAAATTCCGCATTCGACGAGACGGTCGCGTTTCTCGCGTTAACGGGGCGCGCACAGCTTTCGAAGCGAGCGTTTCGTGAAAACGCGCTTTGCAGTTTCGCTGTTTGCTGCCGTTGTCGTTCCGTTTCTCAAATCAAATGCATATCGTTTTCACATTTTGCAAACTAATATTTGCTCTCTTTTCTTTTCTTTTTTTCGTTGCAACAAATGCTTAAATAGTGCCCCTTTCGAGACGATGAGTGAAGGTCTAATCAATTGAGCGACGTGTGGATGCGATAAATGGTGGTTCACTTTAATTACACTCAATCAACGAATAGTTGCGAAGAGCGAAACGAACTTCTTGAAAACAGTACGACTAATCGTACGAATACAGCCCTCATCACGGCGACATCATCGCAAGGCATTGAACCCACCGCAAGTATCTCATCGAAAAGTCAAAACAATGAAGCGACGGAAAAGCTTAATAACGGCGAAAAATACTTAGAACAGAATAGTTTTGCATCCTCCTTCAATCGGTCTCTTTCTTCCTCTTCGTCCTTGTCCCCGTCAGCCATGAGTTCGGCATCTAATCTTCAGCCTTCAGCACTTTCTAACAATACCTCGAAGACATCTGATCAACAAACACAGCCCAATTCGGCGCCAATGTTGCCGAAGGCGTGCTTAATTTGCAGACCAAACTCACATCCGTTTCAAGAAAGGAAGCTGATTGTTGACAACCAGGTAAAGATAGGAAGAGCTGTGGCGAGGTCTAAACCAAGCCCAGACAATGCCATTTTTGACTGCAAAGTGTTATCGCGTAATCATGCATTGCTTTGGTATGAAGATGGAAAGGTTCGTTTATTTATTTTTCTGTTTCTGCACTCATTTCTTTTTTCTTAGTTTTTTCTTCAAGACACTCGAAGTTCCAATGGAACTTTCATCAATAATCAACGTTTGAGTCCTGCCAATGAGGAATCTTCTCCTAAAGAACTATCATCTGGAGATGTTGTTCAATTTGGTGTCGATGTTGTTGAAAACACTAAGAAAGTGACCCACGGCTGTATTATCGCTACTGTAAAGCTATATCATCCTGATGGCACTGAAGCAAAAGTCAGCCATGATTATTCAATTTATGGTTCAAGCTGTCTATTTTCCACCGGTTCTGGTGGAGGACATCCAGCAACTTTTTCAAGTCAAAACTTATATCTTTTAGCTCAATACTTGAAAGAAGCCTTACATCGCGAAGAAGTTTTAAAAAATAAATTGGCAAATCTGCAGTCTTTAATCACGACTACACAAGAAATATCAGAATCATCATGGAAATCGATGGTTGAGGAGGATCGTCTCATAAGCAAAATTGAATCACTGCAGCATAGAATTGAATCACTTTTGAATGCAAACAGTGTCAATGATGCTGATGAAAAGGTAGCCTTGTTAGAAAAAGAACTTATGAAGCTTCACGATGAAAAAGAAAAATTCGAAGAGGCAGCTAAAGAATCGATTCAAAAATCTCTCGAAGAAAAATTAAATGCTTTCTCTAGAATTTATGAATTAGAATCGGCACTTAAAATGGCTGAAGATGAATGCACCAGATTGAATGATTTGTGTACTCTTGGAGAAAATGAGTTATCAGCATTAGCGGAAAAACAAGACAAGTTGAATCAGGAGTTGGATGAAATGCGACGAAAAGCTAGAGAAGCCGAAGATAAAATTACATCTTTGACAGACAATTTAAAGCAGGAAAAGAATAAATACGAGAATAAAATAACAGAATTGCAACTTCAAGAAACAGAGTTGCGAGAATTAGTTGACCATTTGAAAGAGAAAAATGAGTCTGCTTTCGTTCAAATTGAACGGTTAAGGCAACAATTAGAAGTTTCTAAAATGGAAATATGTAGTAAACAAGAGCAAGGGACTAATGAAAATTTTACTTATCCTTCGAGTCACAATTGCAACACGTCAGTTAAAAGTGAAACTGTTAATACTAAAACAAAAAATTTAGAACTGCAATTAGTAAATTGTGTCTCTATATGCGAGAATGATAATAGTTTAATTTTAGAGCAGAATAATTCTCTTACAAATGGAGAAATAAGCAACGAAAGGTATCAAAAAGAAACACAGTCTCCAAATGTAGATAATGATACAAACAATACTAGTCAGTTGCTTTCCGAGTTGGAAGCCTTAAAAAGTAAGTGTGACCCACTTTCAGTTCTCTCTTACTGTTTATCTTTTATTAACCCTATTTAATTAACACTGTTATGTTTTATGTTCTATGTCACGGTTTTTTGGGGATTTGTGCATGGCTTTTGGTTTTAACTTATGTAACTTTGTCAAGTTGTAAACGAAGTACTAGAAACTAGACTTCAGTTTGTTTCTTGTTGTGTTGTTTTACTTAAAGGTTTGCGAAATAACGCTATTAGTTTAATGAGCTTTTGTTTGATTTGATGCAAAACGCCGCTAAAAAATGTTCTCTTTTGATCTTTATTGTAATCATTTTTTACAGAACTTCTAAATGAAGCTCGTATAACGAAGCAGCTTCTCGAAGATAAAGTTTTTAATTTAGAAAAAGAACTAAAAGAACTGGCTGCATCAAAAGAAGAGCTGAAGATCGAAGCGGAAGCAAATGCCTCAAAACTCCTATTAGTTAAAAGCGATTTCGAAGAAAAGAATAAATTGCATGAATCGAGTTTACATCAAATCTCATCGTTAAAACAAGAGCTCCTGACTATACAAAGAAACTACGATTTGCTAAATAGTCAGCTTATAGAATTAAGAAATACATCGAACCATCAGCTCAACAGCAACAGCAATTTTAATTCTGTATTAAAATTGAAGAATCAAGTACAAAATGACTTGAGGTTTTTAGAAGGTGAATCTAAAGACTATGAATCAGTAATTACGGAAGAATTTGATGCAGCTGATCGTCGCAAATATGTGAATGAGACTTTTGCTGCATTACCTTCCAGCAATAATGTTTCTTTAACCTCCGATCAAAGCAAGAGTAAAAGTTTGTTAGAGGAGGATTCTCATCAAGCCAATCGTCATGAAGAAAGGATGCAAGCTTGCTCATCAGTGCAAACAAAACTCATGGATGAAAAAGATTTTCGCTTTTGGAAACAAAAACACGATGCACTTATTCGTGAAGTTAAAGAAAAGCAGTTGAAGGTATTTATTTTACGAATTGTTCTATTATTTCTCAAATTGTTTTGCAGTTGGAAGCAATCCAGAAAGAAATTTCTCATTTAAAAGAGGAAAATGAGCAGTGTTTGAAAGTCCAGAAGCAGTTATCAGAAGAGTTACAAAATGTAAAGGAAGAATACGATTTGATTAATTACCAAAATAAAACGGTGAGAAAATATTGTAACAACAAAAATACTGAAAAACAAATTGAATTCCAGGCGTCAGCGTGTGCAATTGTGCCATTGTTGATCCTTCTATTGGCACTTATCTTTGCATATTATCCCAGCATTTCAGTGGTTACAGGCACACTTGAATCTTAAAGATGTAATTTCTGTAATAACAAAATTCGAAAATACACGCTTTTCTCGCCTTCATATTTAGAGTGCCTCCGACTACAACAGTCTTGTTTTATAAATTTTTAGCTTCTAATACAGATTTAGTGAAAAATTTAAACTTTTAGGATCACAAATGGACGAATATCCTCGATTGATTGATGTCGAACTGCTCTAAAGCTTAATTTATTTTGGATTGTTTTGATCATTTATTCGTGTATTAATTTGTATAATATCTGAAAAATTCGATCTTTCCTTAGAGATAAATTTATTATATTGTACAGTGTCCAGCCATTAATGCTATGCTTCGGTTATCTGTGCCATTTGTAAATATATATAACCCTTTATAAAAGTTTTAATCGATCTTATCGAGATTATGATCTTTCTCTCTCAAGTTTTATTGTAGGTTTTTCAAATTTCATACAGGCATTACTCTTAAACTGAATCATCATCTTTTTTTGGCAACAAATCAAAATATCTATCGTAGTTACCACGCAGAATAAGTTTGTTGCATATGTTGCGAATACCATTCTCTTTTCCTAACGTCCTTTGATATTCGATACAAATAACAAGAGCTAGAAATCAATTTTGCCTCTTGAATTTTTTGACAAAACTTGAAAATGCAGTTGATCGCAAAAAAAGAAAGAAAAACATTGGTGAACGTGAGGGTGTGTTGGATGTTTGCAGATCGTTTCCACGTCTAAAATGAGCCAATTGCATAATTTAGCCTATCATCTCACTGTTTCCAAATTAGGAGCCAGAGACCTTAGCACGCACATTTTCTTGTGCCAAATTTTGAATCGCAGCCGTCAAGTAAACAAGCGTTTCACTCATTCACGAGGTTTCGGTCCGAATATCGTGTTCAGCTTCATTCGCAAACTGTCAGGTAAGTTTACGCTCGATTGTTTTCGTGTCTTCGTGTCAAAACACATGCAATGCATGCATCATTTAATCGCTCTTTTTATTGAATGCATTTATTCAAGAGAGTGTTTTTGCAGACTATTAGCTGTTATATTAAACAGAAGTTAGAATTCAAAATTCTGGTTTTCATTGCAAACTTTGATATCATTCTATGTCATATTTATATTATCATACATATTTTATCGCTCACATAAACTGCGTTTCTCTTATTGCCATTTTTATTAACAAAATTTATTTTAAGCGTTGAGTTAAAATTGTAACTATTGTTCGTAGCTCTTATCTGCCAACTGATCGGAAATAACTGAGAAAAATGCTGATTACAGATAATTATTATACTTTTATTGTGTAACACCACCAAAAATAAAATGCGCAAATTGTTTTCTTGGGCTATGATCAAAAAGTAAAGAATCTCGTATTGAAGATAGTGAATAAGAGTATTTCAATAAGAAGCCTCGAAGAAGGCAATGATTAAAAGCTACTTGAAATACTTGAAATTTGATTGAAAAAACAAGGTTTAGACTCATTTTCTTGAAATTCACATATTTAAACTAAACGTATATTCATACATTTTTTATGCATTCGACGAATTGCTAAACATTTTTTTGCGATTACACATGACTGTGATTTGTTTATTTTTCAGCATTTTAAAAGTACGAAATATTTTTGTACCACTTTTGAATGCAGAGTAAACATTAAAAAAAAAATTAAATCACAAATGGAAATCAGACTTACAAAGTAGTAGCGAATATCTATAAATATTTATTACGATTGATTTATTTTTACTTTTCATTTTTTTTGGTAATCCATAACTGAATAGATTTACTAAGAAAAGATTTATCTACAAACATATTGTTAGATACATCCTTTCTTAATAAATCTATTCAATTGAATTTATTATATTTCAAAAGGGCGTATCGTGACATTGTCATATAAGTCTTTTTGAAATAAATTAATTCAATTATTGATCGCAACTATTTTAACAATGTTGTACCGTATAAGTTATCACAGGATGCAATTCAAAGTTTGTTGAGGCTTGTCGGGCACAGCCGACCAGACTGTTAGTCACGATACTGCATGCATGCGTTGACATGGATAAGATAATAATTGAATGAATTTATTCCGAAAGGGTTTATCCAACAATGTAAATCATGCATTACATTATCCGATCCGATCTTTATCCGATGAAAATTGAATCAATTTTAGAGATTTTATGTTGTTATTTCAGCGAGTATATTCTTGCGATAAATGTTCCGCCAATAGTCAGAAACTTTCGAGCGTATTGTGGTAGTGATAAACCGAGGCAAAAATTTAAAGCAAATTAGATGCTATTGATCTCATTGGGCTGCGTTTCGTTCATTTAAAAGGGCTTTTAAATCTAAACTTCACTAACTTTTTAGATTTCAGTTTAACAAAAAGCTAGTTCCTCTTAAAAATCAACTCTATCGCTCTTTGAAACTGCCGCAAGTAACGAGCAAATCAGATTTTGACCAGATAAATAACTAAACTCAAGTTTCAAAATAAAAATTTGAGATTTACAGGGTGTGTGAATTAAAACCCAACCCATATAAAATCGAATAAATTTTCACCTATCTAATCAAAAAATTTGATTTTTCACATAGTCGTGCAAGAACATTCGCGAAACAAAACGACGCATAAAACAAACATATGAGCTAATGCATTAAGAAGTTATCGGGTTTTCCGCAAACGTGCCGTTTTCAAGCGAAAAGTGCTTGTTTTTGGTAAATTAAAACAAAATTTCGAAACATTTTTTAAAGATGATGCAAATTTTCAGCTTAGCGGAAAAATAACCCACAAAAAATGGGAATTAATTTTAAAATGGGAAATTTAAATAAATTATTATCAATGGCCAAGCAATGCGAATACAGAAAACTTTAAGCTTAAATTGTAAAGAGCCATTGGTGTGATAATTTAAAAAGCCTTACATTTGAAAACGCGTTCATTTCATTCAAAAATATCTTTTATTTTAAATTAAATTTTTAATAGCTGTTTTATGCTATTTAAATCATTATTTTATGTATATCGTAATGATTTTTTGATTAAATTAAGAGATTTCGATTTAAATAGTTTATCGAAAAAATGTTTAAAAATTATAAAATAGCGAATTCTGTATTAATTCAGAGTTAAAATCCAAGTTTTAGAACGAAAATTTGGAATTAAAATAAAAATATGCAAATAATTTTAAATATGTTTGACTGATCTGAAATTATTTTTAAAAAATTATTTTCTAATGAGAGGTAATTTTTGATTATATTATATTTTAGATTTCTTATTTTACAATTAATATTAATATGTCATGAATAAACATTTAAATAGAATGGCAATTGGCAATCATTCAGCTTAATTTTTTAAATAAGATCTCTGCTTATAAAAAACTTGTATACAACAATTGTTTCCGCTCATTTTAATTCTTTGTTACCCTTTGTTTTCTCTTGATTCTAAAATCAACTCCAGAAATTTTAATCTCTTAGTTGAATCATATTTTTGATTTTCATTTGATATTCCGAAAAAGTTTATCTCAAGTTTTTTCTCAAGTAGGGTGTAGCTGATTTCAAAAGCGTCTGAAATCTCAATTTTGTAATCATTTAAAATCTAAAAATTTTATAGCTTTTCGTAGCGAGTAATAAATTTTAGACAAAAGTCTGATGACTTTATTGCAAAAAGATCGCATTTGCAAATGAAATGGTTGCAAAAATCATGAAAGAAGATGAAAGTCAAAAAATTTTTACATGCCCACAGATTTTAACAAAATGTGTGTGTGTTTGAATGAAAAATTAAAAAAAATGATTTGAAGAATGATTTGAAAGGGTTTAATTGCTTAATTTTTGAAAATGTTTCAAACTTAATTAATTTGAAGGCTTTTCGACAAGAATTCAACAACCTTTCTGCGGTTTATTTTGGCATTGATTAGATAAAAAGGATTTAAAACTGTTTACAGCGTAACAAACGTTCTTTGTTTACAATCAGCGGTTTGAATTATCTCCAATTTCTGTTTCTTGATAACATTACGATGAAAACTTGCAATTAAATGTTAAGCCAAGTGAATAGAAAGGAATCAAAAGCAGAAAAGAATGTTTTTTTTTCAAAAAGAGACATTTTTAAAATGTTTCGACTTAAATTTCAGAAAATAAAAATTTTGTTAAGCAAAATGAAACTTAAATCATCCGTATTAATTTTAATTTCAAATTTATTTGATTTAAAACTTCTAGACATAACTTTTAAAAAAATTTCATGTAGGAAGCAATAAAAATTTTAAGCCGAAAACTTTTTTATTTTCAAACGATATTCGAATAAAAAGTTTATTCATCAGTTCGCTCACTTTAAAATGTCAACGCAACTATAAATTAAATTATCTTGTCACTCTCTATTATGTTGTTTAGCATTTCATGATTCACCTTTCCGTAGAAATTTGAATCACTCTTTCACAATTAGATCTGCTTTTTTAATCATTTAGAAAGCAATGAGGAGTGAGCAATATTTTTATCAAAAAAGTTTTACACCATTCATAAGTTTTTTCTTTGTTTTTGAGTATTTATCGGTTAATAGGTTTTAATAGGTTTGCACGTAACTAAAAACTGAGACCAAATCCCCTCAAGATCTAATCTCAATTCTTTCCCACTAACAACTTCCAAAAGATTTTAGTCCCAAACCATCTAAACCTTTATTCTACTTTAGTCCAACTCCCAATGCAAATCAAAAACTTAACACCGTTTTTAGCCGGTTAAAGCAAGCGGAGATTTTTTATTTCGGCCTTAAGTTAAGCGGTTAGTAAAGATTTAATTATTTATAGTTAAATTATAGAGAAAGACAATCAAATTTGTCAAGAAAGAGTAATTATTATATTTAAGCTCAAAATTCCGTTGTTAAAGCGATTAAATAATCATTAAGCTTTTTTATTTAATTATATTTCTTACTCTCATAAATATTTAAATTTTGCTTTCAGTCACAATCTCCATTTCTAATTTTTATCCTAAAATCCCATTTGCTTCCTAATCAGACTAACAATAGGACTGAAAATGGCAAACTTCCAATTTACGGTCAAAAACTTTCATCCATTTCATATGACAGTAGAAGTTTTTCAGACTCAAAGAGTAAAAAGTAACGTCGCGCAGCAAAATGGAAGGTTACTAGGCAATCATTGAGAAAGAGAGTTTTTAAATTTAACATTTAGAGGGTGTAAAAAGTTTAAGAATTCTCTTGGCTTAAAAGCTGCTTTTTATATTATTGTATTTAGCAAGACAAATAAATTTAAAAAAATTACTTGATGATTAATAAGCAACCATTAATAAATATTTTTGTTCACAACTTGCTCAAATAAATCAAAACAGAAAACAAAAATCGGTAAAGGAGTTTATTCGCAGAATAAAGAAATTTTATTTATAGACTTAATAGACTTTATAGATTTATAAAGTTTGCAAATTAAAAAACTTTCTTTGCCCGTGTTTTTCTTACATTTAAAGTGAAAAACTGTGAACATTTAGATCCACATTATTATTTTCACGCGAATTTTTCTAAATTGGACTCAGATAATAATAATAATAACGTCCTTGTTAAATAAAATGAAACGCAAAACTTCAAGCTTTCTCTTGAAATTCAAAGCTCATATAATTACTACTTTCAACATAATTAAGTGATTTGAGGCCTAACAGCTTTGCACAAATTGCTTTTCTTATCAAAAGTATCGAAACATTTTATTCTTGATGCAATTCACAGCTTTGTTCATATAAATTTGCTTTCTCATCAACACATATACATTGAAAGATCAGTTTGAATGGCATAACAAATGAACATGAATGAAGCTTTATAGTCAATGAATTTTTCCCAATTTGTACATTTTTATAGCTCGTTCTAATGACCGATTAATTTTCACATTTTAAGCCTTTAAAACGCGTCAAAATGCGAGATTTGAATAAAAAAATTTTTACTCACCGCATTTTCAAAATTGCATTATATGAAAAAGCTCTAAATGAGCGAAAAATTTAATTTTTTTAAATAACAAATTAAATTTTAACAAATGATATGATAGCATTGAAAATTATCGCTCTAACCAAATCTGATGTTCAATTTTGATGTTTAAAAATAGCAAAGCGAGGACAACGTAAAGTATTAAATGTGGTCAATTTTACTTTTGAATAGAAAATAAACAGAAGAATAAATTGCGAAAAGCAGCGCACAATGCGAAATAATTAAGTGAACAGCGAGCGGCGGTTAAAAGGGACAAGAAGGAGCCTTGAGAACAACGAAAAGTTCTTCAACAGTCGCTGCGTCGCTTTTCTTTCAATTTCTTTGCAATATAATTTTAAACCTTGAATCGAGCACAAATAGTTTAACGATAGACTTATCAATAGCAGATAGCGTGAAATCAGACATACTAAAAAACAATTGCCGATTCTCGTTATCGAAGGGTTGTGAAACGGGTTGAAGTAAATATTTGCTAGCCGTAATAACTTAAGTATTTTTCAATGAAAACATCGAACCATTTCGAAGGAAATGAATTCATTTTACGAGCGTTTTTTTTTTTAAAGCGTGAGTAAAGAAATTTAAACAAATTTGGTCATTGATAATAAGCATCAGAATCGAGATCGAAAAAGGAATTATGCTGAAATGAATGCATGAGACGAGCGACTAACAACATCAGTAAACACTAATTAAACATTTTTCTATTGCGAGTAAATGTAATAACTGTTACAAGTGCATATGTTTGATTAACAGTAAAAGAGGGCGGACACCAATTTTATTCAGCAGCTATTGGAAGGTAGACACGGCCATTGAAAAAATCAGATAAAATGTCAGGAAACGGGGATAAGCCTGCAAATAAGCAGGAGAATCCTGAAGAGGAGGACGTGATGGAGAAAGAACTAGCCGAAGACGCTGTGTGGAAGCGAATACAGAAAAATACCTTCACCAGGTTTGTTGTTTAGCTGCTTTAAGCCTTGAACAATTACTAGTAGCAAAATGCTTGAATAGATGGGCAAACGAGCACTTGAAAACTGTGAACAAGCATATAGAAGCTTTGGAGTCTGATCTTAGCGATGGGCTTAGAGTCATCGCTTTGGTCGAAGTGTTGTCGGGAAAGCGACTTCCGCGACACAACAAGAGACCAACGATGCGAGCGCAAAAGCTCGAAAATGTGAATATCGCACTCAAATTTTTAACCACTTCTGAAGGAATAAAAATAGTCAATATCGGTAAGTTTATCAAATTTCTACTTTTTTTTCTCGCTTCAGTTTACTTCTCTCTTAAAAGCCCGATTATTTCATTCCACTTTCATTTGATTCAAATTTCATACTTTTATAAAATGCGATTTAATTAATTTTTGTAAACTAATCGATGCTGCTGCTAAAAAAGTTTTTCCCCGAACTTGACAAACTTTAAAATTATTTGCAAAAGAAAAACTTTGAATTTGCAATTAAAAGTTTGACGAAGTTTGTAAACTAAGTGCCATTGATTTTATCAAAAGCCAGCCTTTGACGCTTCGATCTAATTCATTTCGCCCACTTGAGTAAGGGGTGTAGACGCAAACATTTGATTTGAATAGCGTGAATTATGCACACAGGAAGCGAGCAAAACAAAAGCGCTTTTCTCATCATCCACTTACTGTGCTCGCTACTTTTTTGAGGCTAATTGTAAATTCAAAGCTGAAAAGTGACAGCGCTTAAAAATAGATTTGATTCAGTGATTTGCTTCGTGAAGAACTCCCCTTCAAAACCTCGAATGGCGAGACGAAACGATTTGGTGTTTAGATCACAACGTGCTTCGCCGCAACTCTACGTGTTTAACCGCTTTCTCACTTTGTTTTTCGTCATTGAAAGTGAAGCTGAAAATAAAACGCAAATGTTGTCCTTTTGACAAAAATGTTGAATACAGCGTAGAAAATTAAATTCGCTCATCGCTCTTTTCTATTTTTTCACTTTTCCAAAGATTGAAATTTCTCTCGAGAAACAAATAGCTGCAACTCAAGAAGCATTAAATTATTAACCAAATTGCAATAACGAATATTGTTTAGTATTCTCAGTTTTTTGCATTCGCATGCCAAAAATCGAGGTATCACGTTTCTAAATTTAGAAAACATGTTCATTTGTATTCAAGTTTGATGACCAGAAGTAGCAGTTATTTAATATTGTCGTGAAGATATACGAGCTTCATATTTTTCTCTAAAGACACGAGTCAACCATTAACTATTTAAAAATGAACGCAAGAAAACGTAATCCAGCTTTGAAAAATAAGTTTACAAGCAAACTACTTTTTAGTCGATCCCGATTTCAACGACACTAAGTAGGTAGAGAGAAATTTATGTGCCATTATGTGGCATTTATGTGGCTTATCTTAGGTTCAAATTTTGCGCGTGAAGCAAGTTTTTAATGCGCGAAATTTAGCATTCAGTCTATGGCAAAAAAAAATCTTTTTTCGATTGCAGGCCAGGATCTCAATTGATTTGCATCAGTTTTATTTTATATTAAAATCTGCATCGAGCTAAAAATTAGTTTCCTTGTCAGACACCTTGCTTTACGACTCACTTTTTGTTTAATTTATCATAAAAATTTAACCTTATTTATTTCGGTGACATTTTTTTAGTATACAAGAGATTGAGCACAATTTCATTCTTGATCTTATAAAAATGTTTCGTGCAAAATATTTAAATTTGTATGCAAATTTATGGTTAGCTTTTTTTGACACGCGTTCAAACTCGTTCAATGAAATACGAACGAATTATTTAAAAAGATTGAATCTTTTAACAAAGTGCTTAATCTAATTAATTTACAGAGTGATTTTTAAAACTTCCAAAGTTCAAGAGCTAATAATTTACGTAGTTTTAATGACAAATAAAAATTTATCCATGCAAATAAAAGTGTATGTGCTATAGATTTTCAGAAAAAATATTTTGAAAATACCCCCACCCATCATCGAGTTATGCAATTACCCGTTTTTCTTATTTTTGACATCTTTGCCTATTATTCCTTTTTAAATTTATGAAATTTCGAGAGATTTCGAACGCCGAAGCAATTGTAATTAAAGGATTGTCAGACAACTCTTTTCGGCTAAAAATCACAAAAAGAAAAGGTGCTTCGGCATCAAATCCGCACAGCGGTAAACTCAATCGTCATTTTGATCTCTTCAGATAAGCTTTGATCGGTGTTTTTAAACAAGATGATTCTTTAAACATTATTCATTATTTGCGGTAACCTTGTTTTACTGAAAAAAGATGTTTATTTCGTCAGACTTCATTCATTTTCTATCGATTTCGGTCAAAATTTGAAAATACCGCAATGTGGTTTTCGTGTCCGTGAAGTAAACACGACATTAGTTCATATTAAAGATATCGCATTCCATATTCCTAGCATCATAAGATGCAAAGGTACCTAAATGATATTAGTTGGTTTCGCTGGTTTACTGCTTGCTCTAGTGCGGATAATTGCGGTTTGAATATCCGGACAAGTGAAATAACGCATCTTTAGTGAAAATTTTATAGCCGACGTTTCCGCTTATATATAATAAAGATGATAACTACAATATTTTTCCGTCGGACATGGTCTCTAGGCTTATAGATTGCCCGAAATGACTTCTGAGCGGAAATCGTCGCCGTTTTTCGACAGAATGATTGTTAAAATTCCTAACTTCTTGGGACGTTTCCGCATTGATTTCTTCATACTTTTAAAAGCTCTGATTCCTTTGAAAATTTCGGATTCTTTCTTTGGCATCAAACCGCCTTTTACCGCTTATGCGGGATATTAGTTATCGGACTGATTTTTAGAATATTTAAGTCGAACTTTTTAATGCGTGATAAGAAGGCGCTTCTCTTTTAAAAAATATTTTTTAATTTATTCTGCATTTGACTTATCGATAAAAATTTATGATAAAGTTTCACCAAAATAAATTCTTTTTTCAAATTTTTGCAAAATTTTCGATTTCGCAATATTATTGTCCGAATAAGTTGGTACCTAAGTATTCTTGAGGTATAGCGATATTAATTAGGTCAAATTCTAGAATTTTAGCTTTTTTAATTAGCTAGATTTCAATCCTCAAACTTTGGAGGTTTAAAAAAGGTCACCCTGTACAAAATGATCTGTTCGTTATTTATGAAAAATGACGATTAAATTAAGATACCGATTAGATACAGAGATAAATTAGGATACACACTTCATTTCTCAATAACTCTCAGCGAAGAAGGAAGTCAAGAATTTTACTTTTTTTCACTAGCAAGAAAGTTAAAAAATTTATTTAAATTAAGAGATTTTACTTTCAAATGGAATCAGAGGTAAAATTTTGATTGCAGTATTTTAATAAACAATTCCTATTTAAGCAATATTTTGGTTGTTGCAACAAACATCTTTGCATTTAAAAATCAGATTTTGCTTGGTCTCTTCAGTCTTGAACCCAGCATAAGCTTTACTCGATCGGAAACTTTTTATTTTTTTTAATCTATTTTTTCGAGATAATGAAACAGCTTTATCAAATACCACGAACACAACACAGAAATCATCCATATGAAGTGTTTTTCATTTACTTAAATTAAAATTTTTTAATATAGAAAATGGAAGAAGTGTGTGAAAATTTTCAGGAAGAGAATTTGTGCATTTCTAACATTTCTCCTAACTTCATATCTTTTATCAAATACACATTTTAAATTTTGTTCATTTTATATGTCAGCGATATTTAATTACTCCTTTCAACTTAATGTTATCGTGAATAGTGTTGAATAAGAACAAAATAATAAATTTTAACGTTTTTCGCATTGTGGCTGATTTTTGGATAACTTTGAATTTGCTATTTTAGATTTTTACTTAGTTCAAAATGTTCTCAAAATGAGCGAAAAATGATGAGTAGATAAGAAAGTTCTCGTGATTCATTTAAACTAGATTTAGCCAACAGCCAAATTATTCACAAATAAAAGTAAATTAATTATCTAATTCATTACCATTTATACGATCATATGATAGAATTAAATTTAATTTTTTAAAGATAGTACAGATGTGGTCGATGGTCACCTAAAACTCATTTTGGGTCTCATTTGGACCTTGATCTTACATTATTCAATTTCGATGCCAATGTGGGAAGGAGAAGATGATTCAATGTATGGCCAGAAAGGCGGTCCAACTCCAAAACAAAGACTTTTAGCATGGATAAACAACAAAATTCCGGATGTTCCGGTTACAAATTTCAACAAAGACTGGAATGATGGTAAAGCATTAGGAGCACTCGTTGATGCATTGGCTCCAGGTTTGTGTCCGGATTGGCCTGATTGGAAACCAACAGAAGCGCACAAAAATACAGTCGAAGCCATGAAGCTAGCAGATGATTGGCTTGATGTTCCGCAGCTGATAAAACCTGAAGATGTTGTTAACCCACAATTAGATGAACTCTCCATGATGACTTATTTATCTCAGTATCCGAACGCAAAATTAAAAGAAGGAGCTCCTTTGCGACCTCGCAGTAATCCCAATCGTGTGCGTTGTTACGGTGCTGGTATCCAACCAACCGGAGTAGTTGTAGGAGCACCAACTCATTTTACTGTCGAAACATTCAGCGCTGGACAAGGAAAAGTAGAAGTATTTCTGCAAAATCCACAAGGAAAATTAGAACCCATTGAAATCAAGTTCAACGATGACAGAAGCAAAACTTATTCCTGCACTTACACTGCCAAAATGGAAGGAATGCACAAGGTATTGTTCACTTTTTTCTTCAAATGTTTTTAAAATTAATAAATATTAAGGTTATCGTGAAATTCAATGGAACCGAAGTGCCGAAGAGTCCATTCAACGTTTCGGTTGAAGGCGTTGCCGGTGATCATTCAAAAGTAGTTGCCAAAGGCCCTGGCATCGAGCCAAAAGGAGTGCAAGTTGGAAAGCCGACATATTTCGACATATCCACCAAAGGAGCAGGACTTGGTCAAGTAGAAGTTGTAATATTGGATCCTAAAGGAAAACCAAACACTGTTCCAATTCGGCTTCGCAAAATTTCGGACGACGAGTATAGATGTGAATATGTTGCACAAGCGACGGGCATGCATTCTGTCAACGTTTTCTTTGCTGGCAAACTGATTCCAAAAAGCCCTTTTGGAGTTAGTGTTGCACCAATCTGTAATCCTCGAAGAGTAAAGGCATTCGGTCGTGGCTTACAGCAAACTGGAGTAAGAGTCGGTGATGTGGCAGATTTTAAAGTACTCACTGAAGGGGCTGGTGAAGGCAATCTAGAAATTAAAGTGATTGGAGCTAGCGGAGCGCCTGAGCCAGTGACCGTGAAAAAAGTCAATGATTTCACGTACGAATGCGATTACAAGCCTAAAAAGGAAGGAAAATACACTGTGATCATTTCATTTGGTGGACAAGAAATTTTCGGAAGTCCTTTTGAGGTGAATGTCGGGCCGCATAAAGAATCTAAAATTGTTGCCTATGGTCCTGGCTTACGAGGAGGCGTTGTCGATTACCCTGCTTGCTTCACTGTTGATACAAACGGAGAAGTATGTACACTTGGCTTCACCATCGAGGGCCCTTCGCAAGCGAAAATCGAGTGTAATGATAACGGTGATGGCTCAGCCGAAGTGAAGTATTATCCAACTGCGCCAGGCGAATACGCCATCCACATACTTAGCAATGGGGACGATATTCCGAAATCACCTTATGTAGCTCAAATTTTACCAAAAACTGATTACTTTCCTGAAAAGGTGGTCGCAAAAGGACCTGGTCTTGAGCCGAATGGAGTAATCCAAGGAAAACCAACCGAATTCACTATCGACACTTCAAAAGCAGGCGGACACGCGCCAGTCGATGTTTCGATAATTGACAAAAATTTCAAAGAAATTCCGATTAAAGTTAAAGAAAACAAGAATAATAGAACATACCAATGTGAATACAAACCTGTTGATACGGACAAACACGTTGTGCAAATAAACTATGGTGGCGTTGCGATTCCAAGCAGTCCTTTCAAAGTTAATGTATCCCAGCCAAGCGATGCTAGCAAAGTCCGTGTTTTTGGACCCGGATTAGAAAGAGGTGTCAAGCCACAGATTCCAACTCATTTTAATATCGATTGCTCGGATGCTGGTTACGGAAAAGTTCAAGTTTCGATTAAAGATGAAAAAGGTCGCGAGATTCCTGTGAAAACCAATGACAACGAAAACTCGACTTATTCAGTTGACTACGTTGTTCCATCGCCAGGTAATTACAAAGTGAATGTGACCTACGATGGAAAGCCGGTTCCTGGTTGTCCTGTCACTGTGCCCGTCACTTCGATGGTGGACATGAGTAAAGTCAAAGTCGAGGGTCTTGATTCAAGTGAGTATATAATTGATTTTTACTGTGAGGAGAGAATTTAGAAGTTTAAGCATGTCATCAAATAAAGAAATCCGTGCCATCATTCGTTTAACACATGCAACAAACAGTTGCAGTTATCAACTGTTTGCAACAATTGCGAGTTATAGTCGGCGATATGGCCGCCTACTGTGACATTACAATAAGCATCACCAGTCCTTCTGGTCGAAAAGTGAAGCCACATGTGATTAAGACTGCGGAAGGATGCTTGGCTAACTTTGCTCCAGATGAATGTGGCCAATATTTAATAAGCATATTGGTTGATGGAGTTGCGACATCTAGCAAACCTCATTATTTATACTGCATGTCGCCGAAAGGCTTGTCGACTCTGGTGCGTGCTTTTGGACCCGGTCTCTCGCGAGGAACAGTCAATAAAGTATCCCACTTTGTCATTGACAGTCGTGAGGGAGGAAAGGGTAACGTTTCCGTTACAATAGATGGGCCCCGTCAAGTGATTCTTGACTACCAAAACAATGGCGATGGTACTTGCAATGTTGCTTATGTGCCAACTTCAATTGGTTTTTATTTAATTAACATTAAATTCAACGGTGATCACATTCTTGGATCTCCATTCACGTCAGTAGTTGACGTTGACTTGCACTGCATTCAAGTTTATGGTAAAGGAGTAAGTTTTCATGGTCAGTGGTAATAGTCATTTCGCTTTTTTTGAATTCATTTTGTTGACATTAAATCACCGTTTTTGCTCTCCTCACCAGTTACTCACTCAAAAGATCCCTTAATTCGATTATTATTGTGAAATTTTTTAATCATTATCTTAGGTATTCACATTCATACCCCGACCGATTTTACCGTTGATGCAAGAGCGCTTCAGAAAAAAAGCGGTGCTCAAGTGACCTGTACGGTGACAAATCCAAGAGGAACAAAGACAGATGCCGTCGTAAAGAGTAATGACGATGGAACTTACAAAGTTACTTACACTCCATATGAGGAGGGTAAATTTTTCTTCGATTGAACAATTTTAAAAATTTTGAAAATTAGGAATACACAATGTCACGGTTCACTATGATGGTCAATTAGTGCCTGGAAGCCCCTTTAAAGTCAATGTTGCTCCTGGTTGCAATCCTAAAAAAGTGAAAGCCTTCGGTCCCGGACTTGAACGAGGTGTTGTAAATCAAAAAAATAAATTTACGATAGAAAGCAAGGGCGCTGGTATCGGTGGCTTGGGATTGTCAATTGATGGACCACAAGAGGCTCAAATGACTTGCTCTGATAACAAAGATGGAACTTTCACTGTAGAATATGTCCCATCCGAACCCGGCGAATATGATATTGGTGTAAAGTTCAATCAACAAAATATTCCAGGTATTTCTCCTTTTCGCTTTATTGCATCAATTTTATTTCATCTTTTCTTTAGGAAGTCCCTTCAAGGTACCCGTTGATGCGGTCGTTGATGCATCAAAAGTAAAAGTGAGTTCAAACAACTCATCAATTTTTCTTTTTATTTTAAAATCTATAATAATCGACATTTTGCTTTGCATGACACTACGTCTGATTTTGCATGATCATTTTAAATAACAGCCTGATGAAATTGTTGAGGAACTTATTTCACCTAAACATCGCTATCCAGTGGCTTCAGAAATGAAGGTATGTTTTTAATTTACTTAAACAATTACCAATGAAAAACGCAAAATACTTTTGCCACTTACAAGCGACACTTTTCAAGCCTGCATTCGATTAACCGTCTTAAAAATTTTGTACACATTTCAAGGCACATAATGAGCGTGATATCCATAAAAATCTTTTCAGGAATCAAAAATCGTAAAATAATGCTGTAGAGTTTTGAATATCAAAACATTTGTTCTATCGTCTTATTTATTTTTATTTCTCTTATGTTTTTCAAATTAAAAATTGATTTAAGCGTTTAAACGCTTTTCAATGTGTTAAAGTTAATGAATTCATAAATTTAAGTAAATAGAAAGAAGCTAAAATTTTTATTTGATTCAATTAATTATAATTTGCAAAAAATGAACATTCATACAATCATTCAGATCAACTATTTAAAAGTTTAAATGTTCTCTGATTAGAAACAAATAATTTTGTGACTGTACTACTCCCGACACAAAATGTTTATGCTAGAGCGAAAAGAACACGGAGTATTTGGAAGAACATTGTATTTGGAGTAAAATATTGCATGCTTAATAAATTGCAGTGAAATACGTTCGCTTATCGTACACTTTTTTGTGTCGCGAGTGGTTTACATTTTACAAAATTTATACAAAATTTAACTACTATATATAAATCAAATGATTCTCATATCTTAATTGTATTATAAACCTCTTTAAGCATGTCATGTTTAAATATGCATGATTTCATTTACTAATAGCCTGAAGAAGCTGTTGAAGAATTAATTCAACCCTCACGTTACGTTCCTGAAGTGAAGGTAAGTTTTTGTAATGACAATAGTTGAAAGCAAGCTTATTAAAATATTCACTTATATGATTTCATTTAATTAATTGTGCTTTTTAAAAAATAATGAATAATATTTGTTTGATTTGTTTAAAAAAATTAAAAAATGAAATCTCTTTTAAATTATTTTTAAAAAATTTCTTCGATTTTCAGCAAAGTAAAAAATTTTTTGAGATTATAATAATAATTGTCTATTTATCTGTTCATTAGGCATATGGACCTGGAGTAGAACCAAACAACTGCAGAGCAGGACCACCTTTAACATTTACGGTTGATGCGAAAAAGTCAGGCAAAGCACCTTTAGATGTACAAGTTACATCTGATAAAGGACCGATTCCATTTAAACCTGAAATCAAAGATAATTATGATGGAACATATGATGTTTCATACATACCTCCTCCTGAAGGCAGCAAATGCAACGTCAAAGTAGCTTACGGAGGCAAAGATATCCCGGGAAGGTAAAACAAATTTTCCCAATTTAAATTCACTGACCAATTTTTTTTAAGTCCATTCCAAATGAAAGTGAAACCTATGACAGAGCCTCAAAATGTGAAAATATCAGGCCCTGGTTTGAATAAATCTATTCCAGCGAGTATTCCTACCGAATTCACGATTGATGCCAAAAATGCAGGGTATGGCAAACCAGAAGTCACAATTCAGGTACGTTTTTTAATTTGAATAAAAGACACTAAAACGATTTTTAGAGCCCGGATGGTTCAAAGTCAAAAGCAAAAATAATCGATAACAAAAATGGCACTTATAAAGTGACCTATGCCACTCATGAAGTTGGAGAACATAAGATTATTGTAAAATATGGAGGAAAGAATGTTCCTAATTCGCCTTTCACTGTGAATTCTGTGCCAACTGGTCAAGCAGAGAAATGCAAAATAAGCCGTAAGTTGCCTGTTAAATCAAAATTTCTTCTTTATCTTAAAAACGCTTGAAAGTATTCAAAAACAAAGCAAATGAAGCTATTTTGAGTTTAGAAATAAATATTTGTTTTATATAGTCTGCTTAATGATTTCTTAAATCAAACTCAAATAATGCACAAATAATCAATATTTTCACAAATTTCTTCATTATTTCAAAGATGTTAAACTTTTTTAATTTGAATTTGACTCAAACTTTTGCAGCTCTTTTTATATTAACTTCTTTAAAAAACAAAATCGAGTATCACTTGCATATCTTATTTTCAACTTCAAATTTAAAATTGTCTTTCAAAATAAGTAAAATTATCTCACATTATCAGGTTAAAATTAAAAAAGCTTATTCGACGCGAGGTATTAATTGAAAAATATTTGAGCAGTTTGAATCAAAGGTTACTGAAGCTGATTTCCTTTTTGTGGTTGCTTTGTTAAAAAGCGCAATTTGTTTGCTGAACTCAACTGCTTACTTTCTCCAAGATTATATTGTAAAGTGAAATATTGAAAATCATCTTAATATCGAGTTGATCTCGAATTTTGCTCTTGTTTTCGTTAATTTGAAATTATTTTCGAGCTTTACCAAAAAATTATGGAAAAATAAAGTTTTCAGTAAGACTAAACCCGGCAGAATTTAAAGTTTAGATTTTTAGGAATCGGGCCAAAAAAAAGTTAAAGCACTACGAATCATAATTTAGGAAATGATATTGGAATGTGGGTAATAGAAGGTTATTTAAAAGAGAAAAATAAAATTTTATTTCGCTCTCTCTCTCTTCGAGATGGGTTCGCACAGCAATTTTACTTGATTACTTGATCTTTATTTTTACGCTATTTGTAATATGGCTCATTTAAATTATTAAAATGCTTAATATTTCTAAAAATATTCTATAAAACTAGTTGAGATTTTGAAAATAAATCTTAGCGTTTAAGCATATGAAAGTGAAATCAATGCATGCGTTTTATTTCGAGATTTAATTAATGACAAAGGGGAGAAGAAAAATTAACGTCATAGACGCGAAATTAAAGCAATAATTTAGTGCAGAAAACACATTCCAACAATTCAAAGCACTAATTACATTTAAATAAATGAAAATTATAATTAGACACTTTTTTTCTGCATTTAATGATAGCGAAATTGGACAAATTTCTGCTGAAAAATATGATCGATTTCGATTCAAATTCGACATCTTTTTAGCTATAATCACTATTTGAATTCGTCACATTCATTCGCCAAAGCTCTATTCACTTATTTCTTATATAATTCTGACATAATATTCGCTCTCGCTTTAAAATTACTTTTACATTAGAGTTAAATCAGTGACATAAAAGAGTTGAGTAAACTTGTGAAGAAAAAATCGATTCGAAACTAAACTGAAAAAATTGCTCATGAGATTTTCACATTTTTCTCATCACAGATACATTGAAAGAAAATGTAGAAGCTGGCGAAGAACACTGCATAACTGTGAATGCCAAAGACGCAGGCAAAGGTGCGGTCACTTGTAAATTAAATAAGAAAAACAAAGAAGTTGTAAAAGAGGAAACCAAAGAAGTTGCAAAAGCGGAAACAAAGCGAAAAATTGAATCGAAAAAGTCGTTTGAAGAAGAGGAAGAAGAGGAAGAGGAAGAAATAACCAGTGTCAGAGTGGTTGACAATAAAGATGGTACATATAACATTTACTATAAAGTCGCAGAAGATGGCGAATATTTAATGGATGTAAGATATGGTGGTAAACCAGTAACCGGAGGCACATACACGTTCAAGGTGTGTATAAGTATTTTTTGCAAATTTTCTATTTTTTACTCATTTCTAACTTAATTTTGATAAGTAAACTTCTAATTTAGTTGAAAATTGAGTGTTAAGTTACAAATTTCATTTTAAGCATCATATTACATAACTTAAAGCCTCTGGATTTTTATTTTTATCATTCGCTTAGAAAATGCTTCGGATTTCGCCTTTAGCTTTTCACTTTTTGTGTCAAGTGTTATAATAAAGAGGCTGCTCCTCATTTTTTCTTGCATCTACGTAATTTCCACAAATACTGCGCTATAGATAATTCAAAAATGAATTAAATTTATAATTCAATGAAATTTCATTTATCATATATCATATTGTGAATTATCGTTTAAAAAATGAACAAATCGATTTTAGAAGCTAACAGATTTAAGGAGTTGCGATTTGTATAAGTAAATTCTCAATTGATTTTTTTCGCTAGTTTGACAACACGAAAAGAAATATTTTATAAAGCTTGTTAATAGAAAAAAATTCGCAAAGTTTTTTTAAAGAAAAAGAATTTGAAAGAGCAGAGAGAGAGCTTCGCGAGTATTTAGAAGCTATATTTTGGCATCATTATTTGGAGATCTTTGCAGTATCACTCAAGAAAAGCGAAGTTTTGACACAAAATCCGGCCCTTTTTTACGGCTTTCTAAAATAGATCCTCTTTCCTTAAATGGATCGAGAAAAGAGAAAGTGTTTCTATGCCAAACCTATCATTCGCTGTCATTTGCTTGATAAATTTGCAAAATACACAAAAATTTAACACCTCTCAACGTGAAATTGTCGTTTTTAGCTGAATTTCAGTTACTTTTTAAAATCTTTTTTTTTTAAATAATAATAATAGGCAACCTTTATTTATATCAGACACAAGATCCATAGAGTGTAAATTTCAAAATTGTGTCACCATTTTTATTTAACCGATCAGGAGCGGAAATGAACGATTTAATTGCCAAAAAAGCACCTTTTTTTACTAATCATTAGACTTCTGAATCTAATCTGATCTGATCGTTCTGAAATTGAAATTCGTTCATAAAAGCTGAATTTTAATGAAAGCTCAACAATTGAATGCGCTCGAAACGAAAAATTGAATAAATTTATTATAAAAGGATTTATCTAGCAATAATACACGTGTGAGATACACGCTTTTATAATAAAATTATTCAATTGTGATGCATTTGTGCAAAGCACGGCTCATATGCATCGCTGAAAGTCTTAAAAACGGTAAAAGCGTTCTAAAAAAACTTGTAAATGCTAAATGATGAGGAATGCTCATTTCTTCTTAAGTGGATTTCACTTCTTGCGGGAGTGGTCTCTGTAGGCGTTTGAAATGCAGCATTCGAGTGGCAAATCCTTTTCGACATTAGCCCAAATTTTGCTCATCCTTTCATTTCGCCTTTTTACCATTTTCCATCAAAGCGAACTTCTGTTAAAGTTAATTGTCTACTTTATTAAATATTTTTGCTGTCGTTTGTTTTCATCTGCGGAGTATACTCCATCACACTTAGTTTTATCTTGCTTTCATCTCTCTTTTCAATTGTGTAAGTTTTTGTTTCCTAATTTTTGGCTTTTGAGCTTATTTTCAAACAATGCGTTTCCTGCATTTCACGCGTTAATTGTGTTTTTCTCATCACAATTACGCAATCAAGCTTCTTTCATTTCAACAATGCGTGAAGATGTTTATGTAAAAAATTTCTCGGATTCTTTAAACAAGCAACTCTCTGTTCCTTTTTGCTCCAAAAGTTTGAAAATTCTTTTTTTTCATTCCTTTTTTGCGACTAAATTTTTAAAATTTTGCCGAAAACAAATATTTAATTTACTATAAAATCGGAAATTATATTTTGACAATTAAGCAATAATTTAATAAATGAATTTCATTAGAATCAGTGTCTAATAAATGTGCAGATCTAATTCAAATATGCTGAAATTTTTTAAACATTTACTCGGCATCAAAATTGATAAAGAGAATTGCAAAATTTTTGACTTATTAATTTCCATTTAGGCTTCTTTTAAGAAATAATATAAAATTTTTATTTGCAATTGTAAAATTGAGTAATTATCGAAAAATCTAAGAATGCTAAAAATCGATTGTTTGTTTTTTATCTTACTTCACGTTTATTGTGACAAATTCTATGAAACATTCCTAGTAAAATATGTCCATGTGCTTAGTACCTGAAAATGAGATTTGTGCATTCTTTTAGGCAGATAGACTAGATGAAGCTTTATTTGTCTAAGTTTGAAGATTGTATTGAGCCAATATTGGAGGGAATATTTAAATCAAAATGATAATGAAAGATAATCAATTTGCAGAAAATGACTGTTCAGAATTTCTGATGGTAAAATAACCAATATTTTGAAAATGAAATATTTAAAACCAAAGAAAAAAATTTCTTTTAACAAATTATAAAAATAAACACGTGGACTTAACAATTCAAAATTATTTGACTATATTCGTGTATAGTCACGATTGTAGAAAAGAAATTTCTTTACACACTTCAGTAAAGAGTTTATATTTCAGTTATTTTTAGGAAAGCAAAGGTTAAAAACTCATTCGCTCAACTCAAATTCTATGATAAAATCTAAATTCAAGAAGTGCCGAATATAATTATCTTTGGAAATATTTTGTTTGAAATAATTTTGCTGACTCGTCTTATATTTAGAAATTTTTTAAGTTTATAAATAAGTATTTATAAGACGCATTTATTTCTCCATCTAAAGCAGATCAAAAGCGAACCACGTTCATAAAAAATCAAAGTAGTTAAGAAGAATATTTTGACTACGCAAACATTTGAATTTAAAATTATATTTGATTTCCATTTAATATCTGAGCAACATTCAAAAACTTGAATCATTTAAAGTAATAAACAAAATGAATTTTAAAGTTTTTCCAAGAATTTTTACAAACTAATCTGATGATCATTTTTTCTATAAAAAAATCCTTCAACTCTGGTAAAAATTTCTTTCTGTACAATCTTTTTGCTCTTACTATTAAATGATTAATTAACCCGAGAAGAAGCGAAACTACAAAGAGTAAACTATGATCATCTAAAAGGGTCTTCGCTATGCTTTTACACTATTTTCCCTTAATTTTTGAGGAACATAGTAAACAGACAAACCAAAAAAACGTGAGTGCAGTACTCGGCGCTCGTGCAATGCATAGTTTCCAAGTTCACAACGCAAATGTCATAATGCTATCGCTATAAAACACTTCTAGAAAGCCAAGTAATGAAGACATTTTTTTATTGAATATACTGTGCAATTTATAGCTTGTTTGCTTCAAAAATTCTAAAGCTTTGAATGATACCTTATTGAAGATGCGATCCAAAAATTTCTCAAATTTTTAAAGCCAGCAGAGGAGTTCTCAAATATTTTAAGTTTGCCCAAAATATGTTTTATGTCAACGAGATATTCTAAACACGAAATCGTTCTTCGTTTATCCATTTATTTATTATTTGAACTGTTATTTATAATCTTCTTTAACTTAACAATCACGCATTTTTGGATAAAATCACATCGAGAATAACAAAATTTCGATGGTTTTTTATCACTCTTTCGCTTGGCATCAAATTTGCACAACATTCACAGTCGATACTGTCAAAGCTTAAGCTCATTCAAAATTTATTTTGTATGTCGAAAGCAAATTAAAATTAGAGTAACTTTTATTGACTCGAATTGAAACTCTGAGAGTACTTAAAAACAACGTAAATTTTTATCTCTGTTTTCTTCAATCTTTTTTATTTTATTAATTCAAATGCAAACTTCAGGCAAACTAATATTTGTGTCATTCAAAATTTTAAATTTTTAACACGCTTTGTACTTATTTCGCTGTTAATCAGCATTTAATCTTGCATGATGCTCTGGATCACTCTTAAAATTGTTTTCATTTGTTAACTTTTTTCGATTAAAAGCTAACAATTTATGAAAACAAGTGAGTGGAATACGAAGCTTTGATTAAACATTCGTATCAAATCGAAATTATCTATTAACTTAATCTAGTCAGCGATCGCAATAAATGAATATCATGTGAAAATTGCTGATTAGCGATGAATAAGCTTGATTGTTAATTGTATCCTGAATTTTTTTGAAAGTGTTTAGCCCTAAGAAAATCTTAAAAATGTTTTTTTGAATAACTTTTCAAAGAAAACAAAAACTAATTTAAGAGGAATGACAATATGATTACTTTCGATAATTGAGCTCTTATACTCTTTTTATTTGTGCTACTTTTTTCGCTTTACGCCTGAATCATAGAAGGAATGTTGCTAAATAAGCAACTACGTGATTTTCATCCAAATGTACAATTAAATGAATTTTTCATATCATCTCCATTGATCGCAATTTTGAACGAAGTTTTCAAGTTATCGCTTATGATTTTTTTAAGTGTTGTAAATGATAAAGCTAATATGAATAATTCGGTCGAGATTCACAGAAAAAGCTCGGTCTCATTGTCAGAGATTCACCAGCAATGTTCTCCTCGTTCTCTGGTAATGAGTTACGATTTCAATTCAACAAGTTCTACGACCTTTCCTCTAAATCTAACAAAAGAACTGCAACAATCAAAATATTTCTGTATTTCAATTGAGAATGGATATTCGCCTTCTAAACAGTTGCTGGCGTGCAGAGACAATCGTTCTTTCAATAAAGTTTCGCTTCAAAATTTGTGCATTGATATAAACGCTGTAATTCCAATGATTTATTCAATTTTCTGATGAGTCAAACTGACTTTTTTAATCATCTTTCTCATTTCCAAAATGCTTTGTTTCAAAAAGGAAGTATTCTTGAGAAAAAGACTAATTTATCCAACTTTCTTTCAGGCTAGAAGAGAGGAGAGAACAACTAGAAAAACTGTGGTGAAAGAAGAGACTTCCACATACGAAGAAGTTACTACAACCACAAAGTATAGGCAGGTCCAACTTTTCAACGTTCCTGTTCCACCGGCCTTACCTAGGAATACTGTTGTTTCATTCGTAAAAATGCCTTCGGGAGGTACCGACAAGCCCACTATAATCGACAACCATGATGGAACAGTGAGCATCAGATATGATCCAAAAGAAGAAGGTTTACACGAGCTTCATATAAAATACAATAATGAACATATTCAGGGCAGTCCGTTTAAATTCCACGTCGATAGCTTATCAAGCGGTTATGTGACGGCTGCTGGTCCAGGACTGACTCATGGAATTGCTGGTGAGCCTTGTCCCTTTAAAATTTACACAAAGGGTGCAGGTGCTGGTGGTTTACATGTCGCTGTCGAGGGTCCTTCAAAAGCCGAAATTACTTGCCACGACAACAAAGATGGAACAATTAGCGTTTCATATCTGCCACCTGCTCCAGGCGAATATAAAGTCATCGTTAAATTTGCAAATAAAGACATAAAAGGAAGCCCTTTTACTGCCAAAGTAACTGGTGAGGGAAGAAAAAGAAATCAGATTTCGGTAGATCACGCGAGTGAAGTTACACTCAAAATTCAAGAAAAAGATATAAGAACTTTGAGCGCCAGCATTGTTTCGCCCACCGGCTTAGAAGAGCCTTGCTTTCTGAAAAAGCTACAAAACAATTCTGTTGGAGCTACATTTACACCACGAGAAGCTGGCGAGCATTTAATACACGTCAAGAAGTCTGGTACTCCCGTGAAAGATAGTCCTTTTAGAATCAATGTGTTGGAGAGAGAAGTTGGCGACGCATCGAAAGTGAAAGTAATTGGAAACGCTCTGAAAGAAGGCAAAACGCATGTTGAAAATGTTTTTACAATTGATACAAAAGAGGCGGGATTTGGTGGACTTAGTTTATCGGTGGAAGGACCTAGTAAAGCCGAGATTCAGTGTAAAGATAACGGCGACGGAACTTTGAGAGTCAGTTATAAGCCCACAGAGCCTGGCTATTACATAATTAATCTGAAATTTGCCGACCATCTCGTTCCTGGTAGTCCTTTCACGGTTAAAGTCACTGGAGAAGGATCCAACATTCAAAGAGAAAATATAAAGAAACAGAGAGAATATGTATCACAATCAGAGGTTGGCTCCGAATGTAAATTAATGTTCAAAATGCCAGGTATTTCATAGTTTGCCATACTTTGCATAATTCTGAATTTCTATTTATTGATTTGTAGACACGAGTGGATTGGATATGTCTGCAAAAGTTGCTTCTCCATCAGGAGTTGTTGAAGACGCAGAAATTTTGGATTTGGGTGACTCTTTATTTTCCGTGAGATTTGAGCCAAAAGAAGCTGGTGTTCATATTGTTAGTGTTCGCCATAAAGATATCCATATTCCTGGATCTCCTTTTCAATATACGGTTGGCCCGTTGCGGGAAACTGGAGCTCATCGCGTTCACGCAGGTGGTCCTGGTCTCGAAAGAGGAGTAGTAAACGAACCTTGTAAGTTAGAGTAACATTGCTATTGCATCTAATTTACTTTTTACAGGCGAATTCAATATATGGACACGAGAAGCCGGACCCGGTAATTTGTCACTTTCTGCAGAAGGACCGAGCAAGGCTCAGATTGAGTTTAAAGATAGAAAAGATGGTTCTGCTACTGTCGTGTATAAGGTTACTGAACCTGGGGAGTACAGAATTGGAGTCAAATTTAACGAGCAACATATCCCCGATAGTCCATTCAAAGTATGGATAATGCCAGAAGTAAGCGAAGCAAAGAAGATAGAGCTAAGAGCAATACCACCAGAAAGTTCTCTGCAAGTAAATAAACCAGTAACTATCATAATTAATATGAATGGAGCTCGCGGACAATTAGATGCTAAAGTAATTTCGCCGACCGGTGTTGAAGATGATTGTTTCATCACTGAAATTGATAAAGACGAACATGCCTTAAGATTTATTCCAAAGGAGAACGGAGTTCATCAAATCCAAATACGATTCAATGGTGTCCATATACGAGAAAGTCCACTCAGACTTCGAATAGGACGCGATGAGGCAGACCCTGCTGCGGTACATGCAACTGGTCCTGGTTTAAAGGACATCAAAAGCGGCGTGAAAACTTCATTCATTGTAGACACAAGTAGTGCTGGACACGGTCATCTTTCAGTAGTTATTGATGGACCATCGAAAGTCTCAATGGATTGCGTTGACTGTGAAGAGGGATACAAAGTGCATTATACGCCATTAGCTCCTGGAGAATATTTTATTACTGTCAAATACAATGGATATCATATTGCAGGAAGTCCTTTTAGAGTAAGATGCATAGGTGACAAGCTGAAACAAGTCGACATCGCTCCTGAAACTTCTTCAGTTGCCGTAGACACTGTCGTTAAAATACCAACGCAAAGAGCAGACAATATGCCTCGATTCCGATCGGATGCGACAAAAGTATTGAGCAAAGGAATGGGTCTCAAACGCGCCAACATCGGAAGGCCAAATACGTTCACAATCAATGCCGGTGCCGCAGGTAATCGAACTCGATTTAAGCAATTATTTAAACCATTTTACTCTTTTCCAGGAACAAATGTCTTATTTGTGGCACTTTACGGGCCAAAAGGGCCGTGCGAAGAAGTGCATAGCAAACACATGGGAGGAAACCTTTACAATGTAACTTATAGCGTGAGAGATAAAGGAGACTATGTGTTGATAGTGAAATGGGGCGATGATCATATCCCTGGAAGCCCTTTTAAAGTGGTTGCTTCATAAATGTATCCGTCCTCAACTCGTTTTACAAATTTTGATTGGAAAACGTGAAATAATAGTTTAGAAATTTTATGACCGTTTGATTTATCACGTTTACGTTTAATTTTGTCGAAAAGAGTTTTTTTCAATTGAATAAAAACAAATATTTGCAATTTACAAAATTTTACAAATGTTAAGTCACTTCTGCGAATTATTTAAGCAAAATCTGTTGTAAATCATCAGGCAGCGTATTAATTATATCGTTTAAACGAGTTTCTAATTTTGACACAGTTTCAGGAGTAACAGGTAATTGTTCTTTTTCAACCGCTGCCAATTTGTCCTTAATTCGTAAAACCAAGTCAACTATTTCTACTTCAGCTTTGTTTGAAACCCATTCTAATAAATTGGCCTCTGAAATGGCTGTGATATGTAATGCTTTGAGTTTTTGTTCGACTTCTTCATATCGCAATTCGTACCACGATGAAAAATTCGGAGATCGAAAGAATCTTTTATATAGACCACTCCAATCCCCTTTTATACCTGAAGTGAGCTGCGGACCCGAAGTTTCCAAAGTTTTAAGGAAATCTTCAGGATTAAATGGAGGAAATGAAGGCGTTGCCTTATAGGGAGAAATGATTTTCTGAAGAGGCATCAAACTTGCCAAATACCTCTCCAATGGCATCAGAAAACTTTGTGTTAATTCCATAAAATAACGACGAAGTAATACAATTTGAACTTCTGGCGGTCGTTTACTCTCCATTCCTTTCAATAACTTTTTCAGTATGGAGCGGTCTTTTTGCAAAAAGGGTTTATATTTGGTATAAAGACCAGGTTTACTATCCAATGCTTGTAAATTTCCTGCAGTATGGATCTTTAAATTCGCTGCTAGTGGATCAACATGAATCAAATAAGTTTTTCGATAATGTTGGATAATAAATTGACTTACATTGCGTTGGATAATCACCAATTCGTATTATATGAGGCCAATGTTGCAGAGTTTTTCCGAAAAATGGATTCGTGACACCCAATATAATTGGCGGTCTGAAAGTTTTGTTAAATAAGGTTTATGTTCAAAATAAGGTTATACTTACGGAGCCTGAGTTTTAGCCGTGTACTCTTTAAATTCAGAATCGTGAATAGTAAAAAATGGCCGATAATCAGAAGCGTACTTAAGTGGCCAAATAATGCTAACGAGTGATTGTACAACTTCTGAACAAGTATCAGGAGTTGGTGCCATCACAAGTAAAGGTTCGCAAGTGAGCACTAATTCCCATAGAAGTTGAACGTGAGATATAACAGGTAGAAAACATTTGAAAATGTTGAGTTCGTATAACGATGATAAAGTAAATGATGGCTGAATAATATTCGATGATTTTTGTGAAGGCAACGACTCGATCAGTGTCAGACTACTTATGTTCTCATTTTTATGAGGAACTTGAACTTGAATTACTATTCCCATGATTGGTAGGTTCATCACTGTTCCTGGAACTGGTGCAGGCCATTGATCAATTTCTCGACAAGCTAAGCATTAGAATTGTAATATTTCGATTGAAAAATAAGAGAGAAAATATTACCATTTTCTAATGATTCAACTCCAGTTTCAAAAAAGTGAGGAGCAATTACGGACACAATTTGCGAGAATAAATTGAAAAATGGAAGTCGTGTCAATAAGACGACAGATTTTTGAAAATAACCTCTTCTCGCAGTTTTATCTTTAACTTGTCTGAAGTAAACGAAGCCATAGAAGTACGAAGGATCTGCCTGCAATCAAAAACAATCAACATGAAGGCGAAACAAGAGGGCAATTTGCCTGTTGAGAGACAAAGCAGTTTCGGTTATAATCATTATGGATGGAAATCGATCGCCTTCGCACAGAACACAATCGGGTACGAAAGTGGAAATTAGTATCGCCCATACATCCACTGTTGCTGTCGGGAAATGCGAGGTAACAGATGTTTGTCTTTTCTCTTTCGGTGAGTTTAATATGCGATGGACAAATGTGCTGTGAGCGAAGAGCGATTTGAGGTAAATTAATAAGATAAGCAAATTCAAACCTCGATCGACTGTCCTATTTCAATGTCAAACGTTACGACAGCAACACAGTAAAGCCATTTCGAGAATCGGTCCCATGGAAGAACCGTTTCATTAGTCTCCGTTCGTGCGTCCATTGTTCACATGGGTTAAGTTCGTCGCTCGCTTTGTCTAAATGTTTGCAAATGGATTGAACACAGATTCGAGCTTTAAAATGAAGATCACCGTCGACGCTTGTGAGTTGAAATCGGTCAAACATGCGTTGCGGTTGAGGCCGATGATGAGCACGGCAATGAACACATTGCGTTGACGATCGCTGCGAACACAATCACAAAGCCGCGAATGGCGACACTTCGCGCAACGTTTACGCTTTTCACACTCGAATTCGCTTTTAAAAGCATTCGTTCAGTGAATGAGCGGTTGGTTCTTTCTTTCTGCTCGAAACAAGTACTGTTCCGTGTTTTACCTGTATTCTGCTGCCAAACAGTGTATTGAATCTAGTTTCTAACCGCTACTCGTTCGAGGCACGTTTCACCCGTTTCCAACACATGCAATCTCGAGTTGTGTGCTCGAATCCACTCCGCCACTCTTCCATTTCGACTCTTTCCACATATTTTTATTGCTGTTGCCAAAACGTAACGAAAATCACATTTTAATCTAATTTTGTGTATACGCTTCCGATCACATGCAGCTAATCTACTTTTCGTTCAAAAGTTACGCGAAAAGTTTTTGATTAACAAGAGTTTCAATGTTTCGCGTTCAACTTTTCTAATTTTGTGACACAAAAGTACGTAGAACTAAAGAGTTTAACAATAGGGACTTAGGTACAAGTAATTTAAAATACAATTAACTATAGAAATTGTATTTATTGAGAATACAAAATATTCGCCGTTTTCAGAGAAGTGACTGACTGAAATTAACAATGAATAGACAAGAAAAAGACGAAAACTGACTCAGTAAATTAGATTTAGTCGCGTTTAAATAGAGAAAGTTTTGTATATGACAAAGCTGCTAAAGATAAATTTTGTAGTTTAAATATTGAAAAAATGAGATTTATTAGCGAGGATTAAAGCTTGTCGATGAACAATTGAGTTTTAATGACACACTTTTCGACATCGCTCAACTCTCGAGAAACTCTCTAAATCACTTTTCATTTGCTTTTTTTTTGGTCAACTTTGTAAAATTAAATGATGGATAAAAGTGAAATATTTCGTGAGTTAAATTTTAAAAAATTGAAAGCGCAATTTTGAAACTTTACTGTAAAACTTTAGCATAATTTTAGTTTGATGAAACACAGTGACTGCAAGAACTCGCCTCTCTTATATTTAATATTGAAGTAAACCAGTTTTGAATTAGTGATCATATAAGATTCGTGAAATTTTTATCTAACATGACGTTATCTCTTTACATTTCCTTTAAAGATCGTTTTTAATTTAAAGTTTAAATTAAACTGAAATACTTGAGGAAAAAAGAAATTCGAAAACGAATACATAGCTAAATTTTAAACAATTTTTTAGTAAGAAATTTAGGATAAATTTCTATTTATAACCTCTACCTGCATTTTTACTTCGATACAATTAAAGAAATGGACAGAAAAAAAGTTTCTTATATTATTGTAATTGCGAGTTTTAAGTTTTTTCTTTGCATATTTTGATGCATAAAGTGAAATTTTTAGCATGAATACAAAATATTTTTCATTTTTGTTGCATAAAATTCCGTTCCGCATATCACAAGAGCGGAATCAATGAACAAATATGATCAAATATTTATTTCGTTATTATTTACACAGAGCTTCGTTAGAAGAGTACTCGAACGCAGTTCAATGTTTAAATGTCTTATCGTTCCTCTAGTTCCTCTTAACTTAAGAGTCTTAAGTTAGTAACTTAAGTCTCTAACATTAATATTAACTTATTGTTTCTTTTAGAAACTAAATTAACAACCTAATTTAACAATTTAGGCTCATTGGTACCTGATTACTTAAAAAATGACGCTAGTCCACAAAATCACCTAGAAAACTTAGCACAAGTAGCGGATAAGTACAATGGTTTCGTGCTCGTGTGTATACAGATGAAGCCAACTAAATTTATTTGAAGTATGCTTCTTATCAAATGACTTCCACGATAAACCACGAGCAATATCACCAGGTTTCCTCTCTTTGCAGATTTATTTCAACGCTAACTTATTGTAATTGAACATTTAGGCGTTCATGCATTTGGGAACAGCTACAATCCTGATCATCCCTGGCCCAAAGTGCGCTATGGAAAAGCTCGTTTTGAAGAAGACATCGATCGTCACAAAACAGTTCACACCAAAGATGCTTTAATAGCCGACGCTTTCACCTCAAATTTTTTTCCTTAAAAAATCTAGCATCCGAATCTTCATCTAAAGAGTGAATAAAAAAGGGGGTCTATATTTTCGTTTTCCGTCCAAATTTTTTTGAAAAATCCGAAAATTCATATTTTCCGACAACAGTTGCGAAATTCTGAAAATATTATTCTCAGATCAACCATGATAAATTCTATACCATTCAATTAAAAAAATTTTAAAATTCCATCATGGTGGCGCCAAAATCTAACTTTAAATATTTCAAATTTTGGAATTTTTTAGACGACCCCTGATGCAGTAAATGAAAATTTGACTTGTGCTTTAATGTAAAGCAACATCTTCTTTGTATAGAATTTTCACTCACTTATGAAGTGCCTAAATGGCTTTAAAAAAATTTAGAAAATCACCCTCAAAACTAAAAAATTCAAAAATTAAAAAATCATTTTTTGCACATTAAATTAAACAAAATGTGTTCGAAATTGCAGATTTTAAGTAATCAAATAGTATAAATGTATGCAAAAATAAAAAATAAAATTTTCAATGCACTAAATCAATTCTCAATTCGATTATTCTAGTTTTTCAAATGTTTTTAATGATTCATTTGTTTATTATAAAGTTGCACATAAAGTGAGTCAATACTTTATTGCTTATTTTATGCTTGTTTCGTGGCAAGAGAAAGTTTTGCACTTTTTAATTCTAACGACAGATGTATTGATTAGCAAGAAAAGTTTTTAAACAATTAATTCGCTGATTCACAGCGTTTAATTATGGCTTTAAGAAGACAAGCTTGATGAGTTTGTTTAACTTTACCTCAATTTTAAGTTCTTTATTTATTTTCATGAATATTTTTCAAAAAATTGAAATTTTTCACTTATTTCTCATTTATTTCGATTGAAATATAAGAAATAGGAACATAATGAAATATAATCCTTCAAAAAGCATAAGCAAAAGCGCATAAGCCACATAATTGAATATATAGTTTCGGAAAAAAATGTTTGTCCCAGCTAAGGGAGACGCCAGCTAAGGATGCGTTTCTCAATTTAAACTCTCAAACTTTATTTTATGAGTAAACAACATTAAAAACGAAAAGCATTAAAAATGCAAATAATTTCTTAACTTACGATTAATGAAATCGGAAAAAACAATGAGATGGAATGAAAAGGCTTGATGATTGCTCAGAACTGTCGTCTAACAAACAAACGATACTCGTTAGCTATTTTTACAAAGCAAAACAAGTCACATTGAAATCACTCATTATTTGCACACGTTAATATTACATTTGTAAAATAAGTTTAGAAAGAATATTTGTGAATTTTTCATGAACAAAATGAACACTTCATTTTGCGTTTTAATTCAAAGCTGATTTATATCATGCAGGACTTTTTTGGAAGATTAGCATTTGCCAAAAAAGGTTCCTGTTGAAATAAAGTTTACAATTACAATTGTATTGAAACTCAACTGTTTGCAATCGCTTTTAAATGTGATAAGAAAGCACGAAAAACTGTTCAATTTGTAGACCAACGTTCGAATGGAGAGCAAATATGCATGCATTACATTTCTGAAAAAATAATGAAGCTGTTGAACTAAACTTGCTCACTAGATTTCCAAAGAATCAAAGTTAGAATAATGTTAGAATAATGTTATTAGAATAAGACTTGATTATTTTTGCTTCAGACATTTTTAAAAATTATTTATTTAAGAACTCTTTCTAACTTCTTTTTGTTTTAACTAACACAAAAGCAACTTAATTAACTTGTAGTGAAATCTTCACATGAAAAAATTGAAAAGCTCTTCTTCACTCACTTAAACACATTTTACTATTCACCTTCACTCGAATAAACTGAAATCTATTTATTTTGTGACGATCGGGCCCTGTCGTCGCAATAATTTAGTTCTGATGTAGGCGCAACGAATTTTTAGAGTTAGACGAACACTTTGTTATTGACGAAACACGAGTATAAAATGCGTTTTAAGGCGAGAAAATTACATTATACTAAAATCTGTTTGTTTAAACAAAATTGATAACTGTGCTTGATTTTACTTTTAAATGCTTTTAATTTTGTCGCGAAAACTGGTCAAAATCGATGCGTTTCAGAGTGATAAGATATTAAATGATCGATCCTGGACAAACATTCTTACCGAAACTGTATTTTAAATAGAAATCAGCTTTTCATAAACAAAATATTCATCACATTTTTTATTTTTTCATCTTTTTGA
>NCKU01000017.1:0-99079 GCA_003675995.1 Dinothrombium tinctorium | reverse complement strand
AAAAAAAAAAAAAAAAAATTCTCAGCCTGTAAGAGGTGATTTGTTTACTTAAAAGTTAGAATTGAAGCTAAAACTAGTTACAAATTTTAGCACAAGACCAATGGAACATAAATGTTTCATAATTGTTTAAATAAATGTTTAAATGGGAAGCGATGCACTCGAAAATTGAAGTTTTCATAAAACGAACACTTGCTTTAAAAGCAGGTCAGTCTTAAGAGCGGCTTTTATTTTTAACACACTAATGATCTTTGTCTGCATTGGTCTCTACATTTTTTCTTCATCTTACCGTCATTAAGATATTTAAGCATTGTACTTGACTTCGATGCAAAGCGGTCGATGAATTGACGAAATCGGAAAAAGTTTTGACAACTCTCAAAGTAAACGCCTCCCTCCGGTAGAAGTTTTGACAAATCAGGTAAATAAATTGACAAAACCGGTAACTTAATTGAATTCGACTGTATCACTTCTCTTCAAAGAGTTTTTGTGATTGAAATTAATTAAATTCTCTTTCATTAAAAATTATCGCTACTTCATATAACTTCATAACTTATAATTGAGACTATATATTTGCATTATTTCATTTAAATCAGAATTTAGCTATAAAATTTGTATTCCTTGCTAATGTCATTTGATCTCATCAATAAGATAATGTAATTATCAAAAATGTTTATTTTCGATTAATTAGAAAGCTTTTGCCAGTCGAACACATTTCGCTGAAAAAAATTATCTGATTAACATTTAAACTTTCTTGTTCTACGTCTTAAAATTGACACCATTACACCAAAATTTTCATCATTGAAAAGCCAATGACTGTTGAAGTTGATAAAATAACTCAAAAATTATTTCAAATGATTTTTAAATAAATGATGAGTTTTTAACACTAAATAAAAAGAAAAAAAAATCGCAGAAGCGACGAAATAGTAATTATCTGTAAAGTCTTAAGCTAAATGTAATGTGTATTAATTTTCTGACCCGATGTTGAAAGACAAGAGTGAAAGAATGTTGTGAACATGATTTGATTTTTTCGGCACTTTCAATAATTTTTTATAGCCGAAAAGTAAACAAATAAACACACGCCGCAAACTTGTTCGCAAAAACTCGAAAACGAGACGAGTGCATTTGAAACACGACCCCTGAGGTTGAATCAGTGGCGAAACGCGAAAAGTGCGAAAAGAGTATTTTGCGAACAGTTGTTTGCGAAAGACGGAATCGGCGGCTCGCGTAACTGAAAATGGGTATCGGTAATATGCTGCTGTTGAGTCAATGCGGTGGCTATTCGGTCGCCATCATTCTCTCATTGTGCGTTCTCATTCCTATGATTTTTCACGTCGATCACTTCAGAGGCCACTGTTTGCTGTACACAACAGGCGATTTCATCGAAGAAGACGGCAGATTTGACCCGAAATGGTCGTGTTCTGTTTACTGTTACCTTACCATGTTTATTGGTCTGTTCTCTTTCATTTGCTCATTGGTGCAATTGGTGAGAATGTCCATTTTCATCTCGAAAGGTCTCGACAGGTACTCCATTCTCTTTCGCCATGCTTTTTGTGTTTTTAAATTTCATTTAAATTTATTAATTATTTATCGTTGAAACGTATTCCTTTGCTTTTGGTTTTCATTTTGCTTAAAGTAATTGCTTCAATTGATTTCTTCGACTTAATCCGACTTTATCTCTTTGCTCTGTTTATTGTTGAACTGATCACATCAAAATCCTTTGTTTGCTTTCTGTGTCACTTGACAAATTCTTAACCTTTAGACGAAACTTCGTTTAAAGGTTCTTCGTATCTCTGTGCGAATTTTAGCAATTTCCTTTAAAGAAAATCAAAATTTAATAAGTTCCGCAACAGAACTGTTTCACTGGTGTTTTCTTGTTTTGCCTACTCTTTTTTCGCCTACTCTTGTTTCGCCTACTGTTATTAAAAGTAAAATAAGTTTACTAAACTATCCCTCAATTCAATTCATAATTCTAATTTAATTTTTATCATTAAACTTCAAAAGTAAACATTTTAGTGCTCATGAAATGTTAATTTGAGCAAATCTTTTGTTGGCTTCTTGACACATTTTAATTTTATTTCTCAGCTCATTTTTATCGGCTTTTGGTGATGTTGTTTTATGCGTTGTATTTGCAATCTCAAGTTTGGTCAATGCGATCTTAGTCTCAGGTGGTTTTTCAACCTGGTGCTCAGCTGTTACTCAGCGTTTCCCATCCTGTGAAACCGCAACTGTTATGAAAATTGGTAAAGATACTCATATTGACCCAAGTGGATTTTTCATTGAAATTGGTGCAGTTCAGGTAATTCAATCGACCTACTATCTTTTTAGCTATTATCCGTTTTTTATTTGTATTCTCTTTTTAGTTCGGTATCTGGACTCTTTTAGTTTGTTGGGTTCTTCTTCTGGTATTAGCCGGTAGAAAGTTGTTCATTTACCACGAAAGAGAAAATATTATCATAAGCATGGCAAGAGAAAGACAAAGATATTTGGCAAATGGAGGAAGGAGTCAAGGCGGCTATACTCCTGTTGATTATCAAAATTATATGTGATTGTGTTTGCCTTCTAGCAGTTTGTAAAAAACAATTTTATTATTTTAATTTATTTTTTAACTTTAATATAAATTTAATATATTGTCTGCTATTTCAAAAATAGTGCCGGAAAAGTTGCTAATTTTATCCATTTCTCAGACATCGCAAAACTTGTAATAATTCTTAAAATGGTTTCCTTTGTAATATTAACGCACAAATATATTTATTCTAACTTTTTATCGTATTATCTTAGAAATTTACAAGTTTTCAATGACAAGGAGTCAAGCTTACAAGAAATCTATTTTTTGTGCCCGTTCCCGATTTCAATGAAACTTGGTATGAAGATAGATCTTCATTANNGTATTAAGAATTACCCCCATCATAGGTGCGAATTTTGCGCGTGAAGCAAGTTATTCACGTGCAAACTTTAACATTAAGTCTATGGCGAAATTTTTTGTGTTTTCGATTGCAGGCCTAAATCTCAACCGATTCTCACCCGGTTTGTTTTAAATATTTAAACTCATTGTGTGCTATATACAGTAATTTTTATCTCTATCATTATTATTGTTAAACGTCTGAAAAGCAATTTTTCAGTGCTTTGATACAGAATTATGTGACATCTTTCATAAGATAGAAGTTGAATATTACTTTCATTTAAAACAAACCGGGTGAGAATCGGTTGAGATTTAGGCCCGCAATCGAAAAAACAAAAAATTTCGCCATTGACTTAATGTTAAAGTTTGCATGCGAATAACTTGCTTCACGCGCAAAATTCGCACCTATGATTGGGGTAATTCTTAATACACTAATGAAGATCTATCTTAATACCAAGTTTCATTGAAATCAGGAACGGGCACAAAAGATATAATAGATTCCTTGTTAGCTTTATTTTAAGAATTTTATATATTTGAAAATCGTTTAGTTCTCCAATCAATTCGTACGATGAAAAAATGAAAAGTTATTGAAATGAATTTAAATCAATATATCTGAAAGCGAAGCGACTTATTTGATAATTTCAACACCTTTGAAGCTCTTCCTGTATGCTGATACTCTTGACACGATCTTCGTAAAATTTAATTACGATTTGAGGATACTTCTTGGATAAAATTTTGCTCGGAATTAATTCACATTGCTGAGATTGGTCCGTCCATTGGACGTAAAGTAATATAAGACCAGCAATTTCTTTGATTCCGATTACTTTCTCAGGAATCAATCCTCGATCAAGACCAGTTTCCATTTTCAAAATTCTTTGGCCAATATATTCATTTTCACTTTCCAATCGGTTCTTTTTATCTCGCTTTTTGCTTTCTTTTTTCGTTTTTTTATCCGAGCTCTTTACTTCAAGTTCTTTTTCAAATTCTTTGCTCTTTGATTCTTCAGCGTTTTTATCGATAAATTTACATGAGTTCTGCTTTTCTATCGTTTCTAAACCTCCTAAGCTGTTCTTATGGTCCATGTGTTTGTCGTTATTAAAGCTGTTTGATTCTTTGGTATTCTCTTCCTTCACATCATCTCCAAAGTTCGCCGAACGATATTCACTCTCATTCATACGAATACGAATACCTTTACCTTTGCCGGCGCCAAATTTTATTCTTTCCACACATGAGGAGGCATTTTTCACCTCACCGTTCAACGATTGGTGGACACCGATCCATCCGGGCAAATGCACTTTTAGATTTTCAGATATCTTCGAATTATCTTTATGATCACTACTTATTGTTGAACTTTCTTTAGAAGTATTCACCGATTTCGAAATAAAAATAACTTTTTTCGGTAAACTGCAGTCTACCTCCATCATTGGTTCGATTTGATTCGATTTGTTATTGTCGAATTCATCTTCAAAAGCTGTTTAATTTATCACAATTTTAGAAAACTTTGATTGGAATCGTAAAACTGAACAGAGAATTACCCATTGATGATGAAATGTCATCAAAAAAACTTTCCAAGTAGTCCGTATCGCTTTCTCTAAAACCCATCAAAAAATCGGCTAATTCATCGGCGTTTAAATCTACGTTTGCATCAAAATCATCCATTTCTATAAGTGCTCTCGATTTTAAATTATGCGTTTTGCTCTAATGAAAAGCGTTTCAATCGACGCCAAAAAGCGTTCGCGTTTCAGTTAGTAATTTTCTGCGCATTTTGAAAATTATTTTTAGAAAATTTACAACATGTGGTTGCTCACAACAGTTTTTTGAATATTTTGAACTTCAAATGAAGATAACAACTGATAACAAAAACTTTCATTTTCATTATTTTGCTTTTACATTTTTCGACTTCATTACTGGTATCAAAGTTCGCCATTTGTTTCGTTTTCAAATCATTGCTTATTGCGAGACACAATTTGGGCTAAAAGTAAATGCAAAAAGTAGCCATAGTATTAATTGCTTAATAGGATGCGATAAATTGACAAAAAATTGGAATTCAGAGTGACAAAAAAGAAAAACGAAAGTTTGCGTATTATTCGAGATGAACGAAAACGGGCATAAATTAACGATTTTTTAAACATTTTTGGCTTGATACAATTAAACTAACAATTGTAAAAATTTTTTATTTTTTAATATGATTTATGATCAAGCTAGATGCAAATTCGAGTTGATTAATATCAAATTTACATTGTGTTAACATTCGTTTGACCAGCTTTAAGGAAGTATTAACCGAAGGCTGTTGAATTACGTGGTATATTGACCACTTAAGCTCACATTGAGCACTTTTCAAGTTTTGATCACTCATTTTACTTATTCAATAAATTGACAAAATTACTACTTCTCTTGATCAAAGTAATCATTTAAAACGAATTTAAAAATACTTGAAACAAGCGATTAATGTGCTAGCACTAAATCTAATTATACAACTATCGCAATGAATACACAAGCACAAACGATGTTGGTTAAATGTTTCTTTAAATTGTCAATAGTTATTTAAACTCGCAGCTATTGCACCGCCTTCGGTTAATAGTTCCTTAAAGTTGGTCAAATGAATGTTAACAGATTCTATTTTTTAGGATTTTTTGTCTTCCTCAAAAGCGATCACATTATTCTTTTATTTTATTTTTAAATTTATAGATTATTATGGAACATAATTTCACAAACAGATTTGAGAAGAATAAAGTCATAGAGTTCCTTAAAAAGCTTAAATTGAGTTTCTTATTAAATGCGTTTGTTAGGTGATTTATAAGTTTTGAAAGGTGCACTTTTCATAAAAATTATGAAAATGCGATTCATTTTCTTTCCGGAATCAATGCGTTTCGCCGTTTGCGAAAAGCGAGTTCAGACGACGGTCCCTCGAAAGCGTTTCTCTTCCTTTTCCGTTCAATGGGTGAAAATTAAAGCATCGCTTTGAAAAGAGGTAAGCTTTCGTTTTCTCGTTTCGCATTTGTTTTCGCCTTTAAACGACCGATTGCCCCTCAATTACATTCGCCGTCAAAATGCCATTCAATTAAATTCATGTATCGAGCCTTTCCCTGAGATTTGAGCGAAGCAAGAGTTGTGTGAAAACCGTGTAAGAACACGTTTTCATTGCCATTACTTTTTTGAACATCGCTAAAAGGAAGATATTTGCGACATTTGCATAATTTGAATTCTTAGGACCACGCTTTCAAGAATGCCTCAAAACGAGCACATCGAGTTGCATCGAAAGCGGTACGGTTACCGTTTGGATTATCATGAAAGGAAACGAAAAAAGGAGGCCCGAAAACCAAAGGAAAATGCTGAGAAAGCGAAGAAACTTCGTGGCATTAAAGCCAAAATCTACAATAAACAGCGTTTTAATGAGAAGGTTCAAATGAAGAAAACGCTTAAAATGCACGAAGAAAAGAAGACTAAAAAGCGAGAGAATGCCAAACTTGATGAAGGAGCGGTTCCCGTATATTTGTTGGACAGAGAAGGACAGAGCCAAGGAAAAGTGCTTTCAAATATGTTAAAACAAAAGCGCAAAGAAAAGGCAGGCAAATGGGATGTTCCATTACCAAAAGTCAGAGCTCAGCCCGATGTCGAAGTTTTTAAAGTAATCAAAACTGGTAAACGCAAGAAAAAAGCTTGGAAAAGAATGGTTACCAAAGTATGTTTTGTGGGAGAAGGATTCACACGGAAACCACCCAAATTCGAACGCTTCATACGACCGATGGCGCTTCGATTTAAAACAGCACATGTTACTCATCCTGAACTTAAAGCTACATTTTCTCTTCCAATCATCGGTGTTAAGAAAAATCCGAGCTCCCCGATGTTTACAAGTTTAGGTGTCATCACCAAAGGCACTATAATTGAGATTAACGTATCAGAGTTGGGTTTAGTCACGCAGTCGGGTAAAGTTGTGTGGGGCAAATACGCGCAAGTGACAAATCATCCTGAAAACGACGGTTGTATTAATGCCGTTCTCTTAGTATAAAGCTAAATTTGTATTTTGAGTGAATAGCAAAATAAAGCCTTGTATATCACAATTCGAGCGCAGTGATCGCAGCGAAAATTATCGGTTATAATAAGCGGTTATAATAATTAGTAGTTTTGTTTCAGGTTCAAAATGCAAATATTTGTGAAGACCTTAACGGGTAAAACCATCACACTTGAAGTTGAGCCTAGCGATACGATCGAAAATGTGAAGGCCAAGATCCAAGACAAAGAAGGCATTCCTCCTGATCAGCAGCGGTTGATCTTTGCTGGCAAGCAATTGGAAGATGGCAGAACTTTGAGCGATTACAATATTCAAAAAGAATCGACTCTTCACTTGGTGCTTCGATTGCGCGGAGGAGCAAAGAAGAGGAAGAAGAAGAACTACACCACCCCGAAAAAGAACAAGCATAAGAAGAAGAAAGTTAAATTGGCTGTTTTGCGATATTATAAGGTAAAAAACTCGTGTCTCACTTTAGCTAATTCGACGGGTTTCAGGTTGATGAAAATGGTAAAATAACTCGATTGCGTCGTGAGTGTAACAATGAAGAATGCGGCGCTGGTGTTTTCATGGCCTCACATTTCGATCGACAGTACTGTGGCAAATGCGGTCTGACATATGTTTTCAGTAAACCCGAAGACAAGTAAAATGTAATGAAATAAAAGTGTTTCGAGTTCGAATGTGTTCATTTTGATTGAAAACGCGTTTGTTTAGATCGAAAGTTGCGTTCAAATCAATAAATTTCATCTAATTAACTCCCCTTTTGCGTTTTTCTCGCATTTTTTTCAAATGATTTTCAAATGATTCAAGCCATTTGACGCAAGTATTCGATTAACTGCAACGTGAAACCGTCCCTCGTTTAGGGAAAAAGTGCGAAAACGGGGAAAAGTAGAGTTCAGACGTAAGCTTTTCGATCGAACACAAAATGAGTGTTTGATTCGAAAAGTGAATCATTTCAAAGCTTTTATTACGATTGAACAGTGATTTAAAGCGAACACACATCGAGAGAATGGCGACGGGAGACGCCGAACAGAAAGCCGTGCAATTGATGAATGAGGCGCAGAAAAAGCTGAACTCGTCGAAAGGCTTTCTCGGCCTTTTCGGGTACCATTTTTTATGCATTTCGTTTCTGTTTGTTTTGCTTTGCTTCCATTTGTTTCGTCGCTTGCTTTTTCGTTTTTGTTCTTAATTGATTATTTTTGCAGTTTGCGTATTTTGAATCGACGATCAATCATTAAAGTTGACGCGTACAATTTAAGGAAGTGCTATATATGAATTATCGATTAAGTTCCATAAAAACGATTGTTGCATGTTATGTTCACTATTTGCAGTCAGTTATAATAGGTTTAACTATTAAGTTTATTTTAATGTTGGGAAAGAAATGAGGTCAAAACTCGAGAGAGATTTTAAGGTGTATAAAAATTGAAATAAGAGCTTGCATTGCGAAAATGATTGTCAGCAATGATTACATTCTTATCAAACTCGTATAAAACATTGTGAGAATGTGCTTTCAGAGGTTCGTCGAAGGTGGACGAAGCAATCGATCTTTATGTCCGGGCCGCGAATATGTTCAAAATGGCCAAGAAATGGAGCGCTGCTGGAGGTGCATTTTGTGAAGCTGCCCAACTTCATTGGCAGAATGGCAACAAACATGATGCGGCGAGCTGTTACGTTGACGCTGGCACTTGTTACAAAAAGGGAGATCCCCAGGAAGCAATCAACTGCATAACAAAAGCGATTGAAATCTACACTGATATGGGACGATTCTCAATTGCTGCCAAGCATCATATCACCGTAGCCGAAATTTACGAGTCTGAGGTTGTGGATATCGAAAAGGCTATTTCTCATTACGAGCAAGCAGCAGATTACTATAAAGGAGAAGAATCAAACACATCTGCAAATAGATGCTTACTTAATGTTGCCCGATACGCAGCACAAATGGAACAATACCAGAAAGCTATTGAAATCTATGAAGAAGTTGCAGCATCTTGTATCGAAAATTCTTTGCTTAAGTATAGTGCAAAAGAGTACTTTTTTCGGGCTGCACTTTGTCATCTTTGTGTTGATCTCTTAAATGCACAGGTTAGAACCAATACAACAGCCATTTAAAAAATTCATTCTGTTTGACAGCTTGCGGTTAAGAAGTACGAAGAAATGTTCCCCTCGTTTTCGGACTCACGAGAGTGTAAACTTTTGAAAACGCTTATGGATAAGATAGAAGAACAAGACCTAGAAGGGTTTACCGAAGCCGTAAAAGATTATGATTCAATATCTCGATTAGATCAATGGTTTACAAACATATTACTGAAGATAAAGAAGCAACTGCAACAAGAACCTGACTTGCGTTAAAATGCACGAATTTCGCAATGTTTATCGTAATATACAGTCATAAAAGCATATAATCGACAGATGAAATTTGTTTGCTTCTTAAAGCAACAAACATATTTTGCGTTAAAATGTGTACTATTTTAGATTTAAAAGTTATGAAAAATATTCTCGTTGGAAAGTCATTCCATTTACGAATTGTAAACGAATAACAAAGACCAATTCAAAATGAATCAGTTTTTGTTTCTCACGATTTTTTATGTTTCGTTTTTGAATAAATTCAAAGTGTGATTCGATGTGTTGATTTTGCAAATCGACCACATGGGCAGAATTGCGAGTTGTAAATGTAATTTTATGCAAATTATAAATGTATTTACTAAAAGCTTAACCAAATACATAAAATGAATGCAAAAATTATAGAGACATAGCCATCAAATTAAGTTAAAGTTTGTTTGAGAATATATTTAAAAGAGAATGCACTTTAAATGATTAAAAATAAATAAAAGTCAATATTACGTGAATGAATCGAGTGTGGAAAATTGTGTAGCTGAACGCGCAATGCAATCAATGAGAAGCAAATGGAAACAGGTCATGATCAGGAAATATTTCCAGCGCGTATTTCCAGCTCAAGAGATTGTCGGAGCGCGGCGAAAGGTATTTTAACTTTTGGTGCACTATGCAAATGCAGAAAAATTTAAAACGAGTCGAAGGTGAAAGAAAACTAAAAGAGGTGAATGTGAAACAATTACTTAAACGATACTTATAATACACAATACGTACATAAGTATACATATAAGTATAAACAATAAATGAATGAATGAATTAATTAATTTCAAGGCATTGCTACCCATAGGTTGAGTTACGATAATTTACAAGGTTAAGAATTACTAGACATAAACACTGAATTGTTTTGATGAAATTCTGTTCTTGAATATATTTAAGTGTCACTATGTTTTACTATATCCCATAGACTTGAACATTTTTGCTTTGCTCTATTTGAGAAACTTTAGAGGTTTGTTCCAATAATTTTTGACGCTCTTTTAACGATACGTTCTAGTTTCTTCAATTTTCTCTAACGCAGTGAGTGCAAGAAAACATCACAGCAGTATAGTATTCCCGATTCAAAATAAAATGTTTCGATTATTGAAAGTGAGCTTAACTGCAAAGCAACTTTTACGAGACGCTTAATTATTGGTGATGCTTTGCAGTTGAGCTTACTTTGCGATAATCGAAACATTTTATTTTGAAATGGTAGTACATGACTCTCAATGACACAATGATAAATCATTTTTTAAATCATTTTGTCATTCGTTGCACGTTTTAGTAAATTTAATTGATTTAAACCAAAATAAGATTTTTTAAAGTATTTTTTCAATATGATGCGACTAATTTAGTTTGTTAGTGGTATGCACACCAAAAACATTGCGGACTCTTCTTCTTCAAGCTAGTCACCATAAATGTATAAAGTTTCTTTAAAAAGGCTCGTAAGACTAGTTTTCTAAACATAAATCACTAAATGTAATCAGTCAATTTCTTTAGTGAGATGATCAATGTCAGCTTGAGTTCTTTCAATTGAATCACTAATTATAGTCAAATCATCTGCATATTTATTGAATCAGAGAGGATTGTTTTCAGTTTGCATGGCAAATACTAAAATAACAAAGGTTCTATACAGGAGCCTTTTGGCACAACTCTTCTGACTTCAAAACATTAACCAAAAAATATTTACTTTTCTATTTATGAGTAACAATATAAATTGCAGTTTTAAATATTCGGATCATTAAACAAATCAGCTATAAGCATTCTCAGGTCCAATGAATCAAAAGCTGCAATTAGCTCGACCAAAATAATGATCGGTTTTTTCTATTATCTATGTGGATTGAGTCCATTATCTCAATTAATGCACATACAATGTACAATGTATAGTGATTACAATGATTGTAAGAAGAGAAAAAGTTTGCACAAAATGGGTGCCTACAGCGTTGTTATTGGGGAGAGTAGAGATTAATAATTTATAATAAATTTACAATCTATGCTCTCGAGATAGTGTAGAGAGAAAGAGAGGGAGAGAAATTTAAATCGAAAACAACTTCTTATGCAGTGATGAGAATGAAAATGTGCACTTGTAAGAGGAGTTTTCAATTTCAAAAGCACTTTCATCTAGAATGTGGTCTCTGGAAATGCACACGAAGAAGTTAATTTCGGAATAAAAACTGAGAAAGGCAAACGCATACAGAGCAGAGAAGAGGAGAAACAAATTTGATAAGAAAGCACAAAAGAGAAGAGAGCAAACTGAGTGCAGTGAAATGAAGAAAGCGGAAGTAAAAGAGAGGAAAGATTCGAAATTAAAAATTCGTTTAATTAAGATTTGAGCAGATTTGAACAGAAGCGTGCAGCGTTTGACAGACGATGCATTGATGATTGGTCGAACAACGCAAATTGAGTGAACGCTCACTCAACAATCGCTATTGTTGCGAACGAACGATCTATCGCGCGGCAGACATTTTTATTCATTTGCGAACTTCTCTTGGAACAGAAAAATTGAACACTCTTTTCGACCATTGAGTCGAATTCCAGAAAACGGACTAAAATTGATTGTCGAACAAAAAGTATGGCACCAGTAAACGGCATTGCTCTCATAGGTTTGCCCAGTGCTTCGCCAAACTCAAACCTATAGACAATTTTTTCTGCAGATTACGACGGAACGAATGGTGCCCGAAGTGGAAGCAAACGAAATGTTAGTTGATTCAATTCGATAGTGCAGCCGATAGAACGATAGAACCAACTGCATTGCTTATTTGAATTGAATTGTGAATCTGAATTCAAAGTTTCTTAGAATTCTTTGAATGATTTCAACATGGATTTGAGTTCGAAAACAAATGGGCGCAAAATTCTCTCGCATTAGTTGCCCAAAGTCATCCAAACACACAATTGCACACAATTGGCAAACAAGTTTTGAGTTTTCGAACAGAGTCCAATCGCAAGGAGAATGCGATTGAAGTCAGATTCGCTTTGAAAAACCATGTTTAAGTCAGATTATCAGTAGATTTTAATTTCTCCTTCTCTTTCAGTCATCAACATCGCCTCAAAATGAATTGACACGCTTGACTGGACTTTGCTTTAAACCCTCGGCAAAAAAGAAAGCGGACGAAAACAAACTGTGCAAATTCGTCGCCCGAACTGGCTTCGGTCAGGAGGGAAAGCTGTTGCCGGTGGTGTCGAACCATTTTCCACTTCAGGTCGCAAACCAAGTGGTGTACCATTACGATGTCGAAATTGAACTGCTGCGTGCGGGAGGGGAGCTTCCTTCGCCGCAATTCATCGAAGGACTTATTGGAGTGCGGAGACGGGGATCGGGAGAAGGCTCGAAACGACACCGAAAGCTTTCTTACAAAACCAACCGAATGGTGATCGAAGAGCTCGTTAAGTGCTACTCGCAACACAAAGAACAGCTATTCTTCGAAATTACACCCGTGTACGACGGCCAAAAGAATTTGTACGCCAGCAAACCGCTGCCAAGCATCGGCACAGAACCAGGATTGCAGAAACGATTTTTCGTAAATCTCATTCAGAATGGCGAATCTGAATGCAGATATGCGGTGAACATTCAGTACGCGGGACACATTGATCTGAACACGATCAACTTGTATTACAAGCGACGAGCGAGCGAAATCCCGGCCGAAGCAATCCAAGCGCTGGACATCATTCTTCGACATGGACCAAATCTGCACCACATTCCGATTGGCAACTCTCTCTATAAGTCCGAACTAAATTCAGAGCGACAAAATCTGGGCAATGGACGACAGCTGGCTTTCGGCCATTTCCAATCGGTGCGGCCGTGTATGGTTGGCAGCATGCTTGTTGTCGATAGAACCGCGACCGCCTTCTACTCGAGCGGAAGTCTCATTAGTTTCGTCGCCCAAATCCTCGGAAATGGAAAACAGAGCGAGGCACAGCTGGTCACCGTGCCTGGTTTGCGCGACTACGACAGAAAACGGCTCGAAAAAGAATTGAAAACACTGCAGATCGAAGTCACACATCTCAATTACCGAAGAAAGTACCGCATTCTTGGTTTGACACAACAGCCGGCACAAGAGGTGAGTTTTCGTTGGGAACGCGATGGCGAAAACAGAGGAATGGTCAAGATTCCAGAATACTTTCAAGAAGAATACAACAAGACTCTGAAGTACACCAATCTTCCATGTATCATCGCCGGTAGCACGAATCGCAAAAAGTACTTTCCGATGGAAGTGTGCTACTTACTGCCCGATCAACATATTCGAAAAAAGCTTAGCAACGAGCAGACAGCCACGATGATTAGAAGCACGGCCTCTCAAAAGCCGACCCAGCGATTCAATGTGATCCAGGAGTCGATCTATTCGGTTATAAATCAAAGTCATCCATATATGAAAGAGTTTGGCATTCAAGTAAAGTCACAACCACTGGTTGTCGATGCCAGAGTGCTCGATGCACCCGAGCTTATATTTCGCAGCATAAACGTGAAGCCCAGAGACGGCATATGGAACATGGAGAAGAAGCTTCTACACGAGGTGATCAAATTGGAGAATTGGATTGTGGTCAACTTTGCACCTAACGTTTCGGACAACGAGGCACGCAAATTCGTCTCCGAACTTCAAAATACCGCATCGGCTATCGGAATGGTTGTCGATGAGCCTGTCAAAGTTGCCAGAGTGCACAACTACAAGCCGAAAACTTTGCGCAGCATTTTCGAGAAAGCCAAGTCCGCTTGCAGCTTACTAAAGATGATATTTTTCATTATTCCAAACGATGACAACCTATACCAAGAGATTAAACTGGTTGGTGACGTGCAGATCGGAATTCCTACGCAATGCATCGCAGAAAAGAACATTCGAAAGTACAACTCGTCGCTGCTCTCGAACTTGTTGTTGAAAATTAACACGAAACTCGGGGGAATCAACTCAATCATCGGTCCTAAGAACAAGCCGTCAATTTTGAACAAGCATGTGATGATTATCGGAGCTGATGTCACTCATCCCGCTCCTGCTGATAAACTCTCATCTTCTGTCGCTGCAATTGTGGGCAGTTGGGATGAAAACCACACAAAATTTTATGCAGTGACCAGTATTCAGGAAAAATGCAAACAGGAGATGATAAAGGATCTAAATGTGATGATGAACGAGCTGTTGGATGAATATCAAAAGCAGCACAGTGGTCAATTACCGGATCATATTGTGGTCTATCGTGACGGTGTTTCCGAAGGACAGTTTGATCAGGTTTTGGAGAACGAGATCCGTCGACTGCGCTTTTCTCTCGAGTCTCGAAGAAACCGTTACTCGCCAAAAATCACTTTCATCGTTGTTCAGAAGCGACATCACACACGTTTCATGCCTTCAGAGGAGTCGAGTGGAGTTGGCAAATACAAAAACATTCCTCCAGGAACCACCGTTGACACCGACGTGGTGCATCCGTCTGACTTTGATTTTTTCCTTTGCAGTCACTGCGGAATCCAGGTGAGCCCATACTCTTTGTTTTATGCTCAATGATTGGGCTTCCCAATTGCAGGGCACGAGCCGTCCAACTCATTACTATGTGCTTTGGGACGATTATAAGTTCACTGCAGACGAATTGCAGAAGCTTACTTACTACTTGTGTCATACATACGCCCGCTGCACACGAAGCATCTCTGTTCCAGCTCCAGTATGTACCATTCATATTATCGCGCAATCGATTTACTCGAATGCGTCTCGTATAGGTTCAATACGCGCATTTGGCCGCATACAGAGCTCGACTTCATATAATCGGAATCGGAGGCTCAGAGTCGAGTGGATCAGACAGCTACCAGGACAGAAATTGCCGCGACAGCTTCGAAGACAGCAAACAGAAAGAATTGAATCTCGTCGATTCGTTGAACGAGTCCATTCGCGTCCAGCGATGGTTTAAAAATGCGATGTACTTTTGTTGATTTGGAATTCGCTTCGATTTTTCATTTTCGCCCACTTTTCTTTGCTTTTGCAAAATTTTTTGAAAAATAACATTTTTGTTTCGATCGAATCGTGATCGTGTTATCTATTTACAGCCCAGTCCCTACTCTCCCATCTCTCTCACTTCAATTCATGTGACCCATTCAGTGCTCGCAACTTCAAGCAAGTGCACAATCTCACGATTGGTAGATGATTATTAGCGCGAATGTGTTTCGCGCTTTTCATCTCACTTTTAATTTACTTTCTTAAAAACATTTACAGATCACACAAGTCAAATGCGTTATGTCTAATATTTAAATCTTATCTAATGCTCCATTATCCTCGCCGCTATAATCTGTAATCGTCTTTCTCGCTTAAGTCAAGTGAGTCAAATTTTGATGAAATCCAAGTATCAAAATGCTTATTCGAAGCGAAGAAAATTAGTTTTTATGTTTTTGTATAGTGACTTCTACAACATTGCTTTCGAGAACACAAATGGTTTCACGTGCGTCGCTATTTCAAATTAAGCGCCTCGAGTTTTTAAAGCGAATGCTGTTTCACGGAGACTCCGTCGAGCGTCGCTGCAGTTGAAATCTGAACGCACGTTAATTGAGGCAAAATTTGAAAAGCGATTTGTTGAAAATGTCGTTTTGCACGCAAAAAGGCAAAGATCGCATCATTTTCGCCACTAAAGAGGACCACAACACGCCTTCCACCGTCCAGTTGCCTCAAGACGACAATGAACCGCGCGGTCTCATTTTGCCAAACGGCGAAATCAATTGGAATTGTCCCTGTCTCGGCGGCATGGCTTCGGGTCCCTGCGGTTTCCAGTTTCGCGAAGCGTTCTCCTGTTTTCACAAAAGTACGAGCGAAAGCAAAGGCAGCGACTGTATCGAAAAGTTTGTCGCAATGCACGAATGTATGTCCAAATATCCCAATCTTTACCCTCATCAAGACGATGGCGACGACGAAGAAGGGGAGGACGATGCACTTGACTTTCAGAAAATAGTTGAAGACGACAAGAAGTCTAACATTGATCCCGAATCGCATCAATTGCAAGCATCTTTTAACGAAAATCAGAGTGAAAACGAAGCAAATGTGAATAAAAGTTGAGGTTGATTTTACATTTTATTAGCTGAATTTTGAAACATCCATTTCATCGCATTCTTCGCGAAACGGTGAAACTTTTGAGCACTTGTGCTGAGTCACAGTTTGAATATGGATTCTTTAGTAAACTATAATTAAGCTAATTTAATCAAATGTAGGTTGAGATTTCATAGTTTAACGAATCGTTGTTTAATTGAATCACTATAAAAGTCGAAAATTTGTTTTGCCGCCGATTTACACATTTGCATACATTTAGTAAACTGATTATGAGTAAACTTGCCTTCAGTGGTCATAGAAACAATTTCGCATTTGTTGCTTTCAAAAGCAAAAGTCAATACAGCTTTATATTCGCTGCAATCTTTTAAACTCGAATCAATGATCAAATTGTCCTCTTTGTCGATAACCACTGAAGAAGCGGCGATAAGGCCGTTCATCGGCACGCCAGCATCGACCAAAGCGCAACAAATGGAGTTCAATGCAGTGGCGAGTACACAACCGTCGTTTTCGATTTCTTGCGTAATGATACTCAAATTTGAGTGCGGATGCAAATTGGTCAAAATGATTTGTTCGACTGCCGCTTTCATCCAATCGGCGACCACTTTGTTTTCGATGTTATCTGAAATAAGAAACGAAACGATTAGCAAACGAATGCGAGGCTTGACAGTCGCACAAACTTTGATTGCTCGTCTTTCTTTTGAAAAGAACATCGATTTCCATTCGCGACACGTGCTCTTTGAGCGAACTCAGGCATTTTGGTCCGAAAACAGCTGTCTGACAGACAGTGTGTCCGTTGCAAAAGAGTGCGGATCCATCCGAACGCGTCAAATTACTGTATTCGACGAAAAGTTCGCGAAGAGAACTCATCGCGAAGAACGAGCGGCGATTCGGATTTCGACCGAACGGCGGACGCCGTCGGATGTCAGCTGCTTTCGAGGCGTGCTCTCCGCAAACGCAGCGATCGATCGGTGAATGGCACAATCATAATTCGTTGTATTCGTGTTTAGAAAACATTTCCACGAATCGCACGAAAAACGAATACGCTGTCATCGTTTCGTCTTCTTTCGCGAAGCACTTGTTTCGTGCGTTTCTCGCCATTAACAAATGTGAAACATTAATTTGAACTCTCGAGTTTTTGCACGACACTTTTCGTTTTGCCAATTGTTGAATTCGTCTCTTCGAATTCATTCACAGTATTGACTCTTTAGTCGCTGCTCGCCTCCATTTGCCAACGATGGATAAATTTCATAGTTTAACGCTGAATGAAGAAGCTTTGTCTCGTGTGTCTGAAAGCAAAAGAGCCATTTGCGTACTCGAATGGCTTCGATATTTGAACCTTGCTTTGAGCGACATACAAAATGTAAGCAATCTGAGATTCCTGTAATCTCTCGTTTATTTTTTATTAATTTTTATAATATTTTCAGAGCCAAATAAAAGAATGTCAAAAACAGATAGTTGAGCAATTAATGAAACAAATTCAAAGCAACTGCGGTCCACCGACGAGAAAATTGGTTGGCAGATGCTTGGCAACATTATTCAGTGTCGGTGACACTTTTCTTCTATTTGACACCGTAAATAAGTGCAATGATATACTTAAAAATAAAGATGATTCTCCAAGCTTTTTACCTATCAAACTGTAAGAATGTAGTATGCTTTTCTCATTCACTAAATGCGACCCGTTGCTAGAGCCGCAATCACATGTGTTGGCATAATGTATGAAAGCTTAGGACGTCTTATGGGAAGATCTTATGAAGACACTGTCAGCATTTTACTCAAATCGCTAAAAAATGCCGAGGTTTGTTTATAGTCATCACTCTTCATGGCTTACTCTTTTGCTCTTTAGTCACAATTACGTTGTGAAATATACTTAACATTGAAAATGATTATTGTTGGAATGGGAACAGCTGCAAGTGCTCTTCACCGAGATATTTTTAAGGCAGTTCGACATGGAATGACAGACAGAGTTTTAGCAGTTCGCTGCAATGCAGCGCTTTGTTTACAAGAAATGTTGAAGTTTGCCCCATTTTTATACACAACCGATTTAGAAACCGTTTTTTCTCTTTGTTTTCGTGCTTTTGATGGATCAAATTATGATGTTCGTTGTGCAGTATCCCAAGTATTGGGAACTTTAGTAGCGGTTACACAACAAGCATCAAAAGCAGCTGTGGGAAAAAATCGTTTAGCTTCTTTAGAAGAGGTTCTTGGATTAATGGCAACTGGCTTTCTTAGAGGAGGCATTGGATTTTTAAAAAGTGGTGCTGGAGAAATGATAAAAGGATCGATTGTCAGTCGAGAAACTAGAGTTGGTGTCAGTCATGCCTATGTCATACTAGCTTCAAAATTAGGAAGCATGTGGCTGGAAAAGCATTTATCACTTTTCATATCGCATTTACTAGATCTTGTCGGAAATCCAAAAGCTGCACCTACTCATATGGACGCTGTTTATAGTAGGAGATGTATAACATTTGTCCTTCGTACTGTTCTTGGCAAACAATTAGGGGAGAAAACTCAGGGTCAAGCTGTCAAAGAATTGATTAATATAATTAATCGGCAACTACATGCAGGCTCAATTTCTGTCGAAAGTGGAAATGAAAATTCAAACAATGCAAATAATGTCGCGAAAGAGTCTATTGATCCTAATCTAGTTCAACATGTTTTGATCTGTGCATTACAAGAAATTGGTTGTCTTATTGAAGATTTAGGCACGAGTTCTTTATCGGTGCTAAGTGATTCGTCTGTTGGCGTGATTGACGCTGTAGCATCTGTTTTAATCAATCCTTCACCTGCTGCACGTATATCAGCAGCATGGTGTTTGAGGTGCATAGCGGTGGCATGTCCATTGCAGCTAACTCCTCTCATAGAAAGATGTCTTGAGAGATTGGAAACAATGAAAACTTCACCAGAAACAATATATGGATATTCATACGCTCTCTCTGCATTGTTAGGATCAGCTTGTCAAACGCCTCTCAGTATTCCTCACAGTAAAGGAAAATTAATATTTAGTATTGCAGAAGATTTATTGAGAAGCTCATCTCAAAATAGTCGCTTATCACTGCAAAGAACACAGTCAGGATGGCAATTGATTGGCTCAGTGATGACTCTAGGTCCTTCCGTTGTTCGAGGTTTGCTTCCACGGATGTTGCTGTTATGGAAAAATTCGTTTCCTCGATCCTCTAAAGAACTAGAATCTGAAAAAGCACGAGGAGATGCATTCACTTGGCAGATAACTCTAGAAAATAGAGCAGGAGCATTAGCAGCAATGTCAAGCTTTTTAATACATTGTGAGAAACTGGCTACAGATGAAGTTATTCGCAGATTGTTGACCCCAGTAGAGTCTGCGATTACTATGTTGACATCTTTGAATAGCGTTTTTCGAAATTATGGACCATCAGTTAAAGCTAGCAGTGCAATGGTGAGATTAAGATTATATGAAACTTTGTTATTGCTCCCTCCTCAATCATTCGACAATTCGTATACTGGCTTGCTAAGATTGTTAGTTGCTGAATTCACTCTTGCTGAAAACGCAGCGAACACAACTACCTCTTTATTAAGGACATTTTGTCATCTTGATGACGATATCATTCTTGGATCTTGGGTTCAAGAAACAGATCACAAGTCAATAGAAGATCAGGTGAGAATTTATTTACAAATTTTATTGTTCTTAATGGTGGTGGATTTATTTTAATGCTTTCAAAAGATGGAACCTAATAGGAAATTGTTAAAAGATTTTGTGAGTTTGTGATATATTTCATTTGCAGGTAAAAAAATAATGATTTTCTTAAATTCAGCTTCAACCAAACAGTGTATCTGGATCAGGAGCTTTGGAGCACGATATTACTAGCCTTTATAAGCCCCCCAAGGAAGATGAATTTTGTCCATGGCCTCTTCCTCTTGGTGTCTCTGTTATCGACAAATCTTGTTTGGTCTTCGCTCATATATATCGTTTTGTGGCCACAAAACATAAATTACAAATGTTTTCACATTTTCAAGAATGTATAAAGCATGCAAAAGCTGCTCGTCAAGAAGCTGTTCAAATCAACATATTAACATCACTTTTAGGAGCTTTTAAGGTTTGTAAATATTTCTGGTGGAACAATATTTAATTGTTAATACTCGCATTATTTAATTTGCTTTTTTCATGAGTTTAAACATGCACAACAAACGTGTTCAATTACAGTGCCTAAAATATAGTTTAAAATATGAGCGAATAAATAAATATCCATCAATGTGATCAAGTGGAAAGTATTCACATTTGGAAACGGAAATTATTTTAGTTTCAGAATAGATTTACGTGTTTAAGAACTCATTTCGCATGTTTTAAATGTGATTGAAAATGCCTTGTGTCATAAAAATGTTATTTTTAAGTCGATTTGGTATTGTACCCAAAACTAATTGTTTGAAAATGTTTGATTCGTAAGTGAAGTGTATTTCTATCTGTCAAACCCAATTAATGGCACTTAAAAATGAAACATTAAACATTGACTTACTAGTTAAACTTATTAGTTCTTGTAATAGGAAAAAAACTTAAGAAAGTTTTATACTAAGAAAATTAAAATTTATGGCCATACTATCAAAGATACATAAGATTAAACCATCCAACCTAGGATAAACTTTCTTATAAGTTTATATGTCAAAAACTTCTTGTAAGAAGAAATATTGCTTAGGATTTAACTTGCTGAATTCGTTTAGTTCAAACGAACTTAACTTATTTTTTAATTTAATTTTGTATACTGGATCATTATGTACCACTATAGATAATAAAGGTTTAAACTTCATTTTGTCCTAGTTTTACTTATCTGTTTAGAAAAAGCTTCTCTTTGCTTTGGACATAGTTTTTCTACTGTAGAAATAAAAGTTCAATATGAGAGTAAATTATTCATTTAACTTTATTGTTCAGAGTAGGACAGCTAAAACTTTAACAAACCTTTGACTTTAGAACTGTTAACTTGAATTCATTATTAACATATTTCTTTTTTTATTTAGTCACTGGCTGAAAATAAAACAACTTTAGGATCAGATGATATCAAGAACTCTTTGAAAATGCTATTGTTTTCAATGCTTTCACACAGCAATCCTTTTATTCGCTGTGCTGCATCTCAAGCATTAGGCAGAGCAGGTCAAGTAGCTGGAGATGGAAAATATGTCGCTGAACTAGCGCAGACATGTTTTGACAAACTTAAATCAGCACGTGATGCTCTTACAAGAACTGGACACTCATTAGCATTGGGATATTTGCATCGATATGTTGGTAGTTTAGGATCAACTCAGCACCTAAATACCAGTATTAGCATATTGTTGGCATTATCTCAAGATTCCACTTCCTCTTTGGTTCAAGTTTGGGCCCTCCATGCTTTGAATTTAATTGCTGACTCTGGTGGTCCAATGTTTCGTTCATATATTGAACCTACTTTATCACAAGCATTGAAGTTACTTATCACGGTTCCTTCACATAATTGTGATGTTCATCAGTGTATTGGAAAACTTCTATCTGCTATTATTACAACAGTTGGACCTGAACTGCATTCTTCAAGCGATTCGATTTGTACTACTCGTTCTTCGCTACTATTGGCTTGTACAATAATGCAGGAGCATGGTGATCCTATAGTACAGTCTGAGGCAATCAGCTGTCTTCAACAACTACATTTGTTTGCTCCAAAACATGTTGATTTACCTTCGGTTGTTCCTACACTTTGTAATCTTATTCGAAGTCCTCACTTATTTCTCCGCCGAGCTGTTGTATCATGTCTCCAACAGTTTGCTCAATGTGATGCCAAAGAAGTTTGTGATCATAGTTTGAAATGGCTTGAACTTGCAAAAGAAGATCAGTCTAAAAATCCTCTCCAACTTGATTACGGGTTAGTCGGAGTTCTGTTTTCTTTACTAGACATGGAAAATGATCATCGTATAATCATTGAAATACACAAAACGATAATAAGCATCGTTCAATGTTTGGTGTCAGATAATCTTCATCAACTACTAGCATTGTGTAAAGAAGTTTTAACAGCTGCAGGTGAGTATAGAAAAAGATAATTTTATTTTGTTCCGTAGCTTTTAACTTTGTTCTTTTTGTTTTGTTTAGTAGATTCTAACTCAAATGCATCAAGTCCAGATAAAGATATCGAAAACGAGTTTGATTATGATGATGATGAGTTAACTTTTAAACCTGAAGAATCAACTAATCATTATTATATTCCTCCACGATGGAAAACTCGGGTTTTTGCAACGAAAACTTTATGTAGAATCATCAATGCTTGTGAAACAGTATCAAAAGCAAAATACCACTTTGATTTGACTTTGGCGCGAGAAAGAAAAACAGCTACCCACGGAAAAGAAGATTTTTTGGTCCTACATTTATCTGATCTCATTAGGATGTCTTTCATGACAGCAACCTCAGATATTGATTCGTTACGCCTTGAAGGTCTAAAAGCTCTCCAATTAGTGATTGATAAATTTTCCAAAGTACCAGAGCCAGAGTTTCCCGACCACGTTATTTTAGAACAGTATCAAGCTCAAGTTGGTGCAGCGCTAAGACCTGCTTTTTCACCCGACACACCTTCGCACGTAACAGCTGTGGCATGTGAAGTATGCAGCGCTTGGATTTGTAGTGGTGTAGCTCGAGATTTAAACGACTTGAGAAGAGTTCATCAGTTACTTGTGTCATCTTTAACAAAACTTCAGAAAGATTCTAGCTCGCGTTTGTACAATGAAAGTGCTTCGACATTAGAAAAACTTGCTATTTTGAAAGCTTGGGCAGAAGTTTATGTTGTAGCTATGGAACAAGAAATTAACACAAAGTGCAAAAGCAAACAAGATGAGGAAGATGATGTTTATGACACATCAAAAGAGAGCTTGTTACAATTAGTAAAGCCAGAATTACTTTCATTGAGCTCATATTGGTTGTCTGCGTTGAAAGATCACGCGTTACTTACTTTACCTCCGGAATTTTCAAGTCAACTTCCTCATGACGGAGGTGCTTTTTATACATCCGATACTGTTGAGTTAGCAAGACCTCAATACCGTAATTCTTGGCCACCAATTCTTCATGCAGCTGCTTTATGGCTTTGCTCTCAAGGTTTTAATGTAGAAGAGAATCTGGAAGAAAATTCTATCTATTTTCACTTATTATTCGGCATTTGTATGGAAGCTCTGTGTAATCCTAAATCGTCTGAACCTGTGTCATACGTTATTGTTTGTCTCAAGTCATTGGAAACTCTATTTTCGCATCTATTTCCACGAAGCATAATTGGAAAAGATAAATTATTATCTATTGAGTTGTGCAATGTTTTGCACAGGTTACTTTTAACAAGAGAAACTCCATTTTGCCAAAACCTCGTTCTAAATGTGGCTCATTTAGTGGTCAAAGCGCAACAAGAGCATATTGAATCGGAGAAGAAAAAAGTTCAGAAGGAATTGGCACCTGCAAATCAAAAGTTGGATGAAACAAATGTTGCTTTAACATCGATTGGTGAAGGAGGAGATAATGGTGTAATTACTCCAGGGCAATCAGTGATTTACGCATTAATGGAAGTTTGTCTTTGTATTCTTGTTCGCCAGTTGCCAAAATTAAGCCCTACGTTAGCAAATACTCCGGGTATTAATTTTCTTGTGCAAAAACAAACAAGTAATGGAATGAGTGAAGAAAGTGCAAATTTAATAGGGAAAGCATTAACTGTTTTATGCGAACTTCCAGAATTGTGCTCTCCATCTGGAAGTGTGGTCATTTTACCGTCAGTGCTTTATTTAATCACCGGTGTATTAAAAGAAGCGTGGATTTATGATGATATGCAATTCACTGAAAAACAACCGATCGTCAGCGTTCTTGAATGTCTCCAGAAATTGAATTCTTCGATATTAGCTCGAAGCAGCATATGCAGTGAAAAATGGATTGAACTTTTACGGAGCAGCTTGGCAACGATTTTAGATGTCTGTAAAACTAGTAAGTTTTGATTCATATAATCAGTTTCTATACATTTTTGCATATTTTAAACTTATATTATAATAATAAGTTTATCGGTCATCCATTTAATCATTAAGAGTTTTAATGTAATATCTTTCGTGCTTTTTTGCTACGCTTACCTTTAGTAGTTTGGAATTTAAGGCATTATGGTAATTTACTATGAAGTTTACTTGTGTTTTAATGTTTGAAATTACTTTCAGGTGAAGAACCAAAGCCAAACGAGATCACAGCCATTTCAGTCATTGAAATATTTATTCTAAAAGCACCCCAGAAAGTAATTCGAGTGCCAAATCTTCAATATCCTTGCATTAATCTGTTACAACAATCTCTACAAAGTCAGCGTGAAATGGTTCGTTTGAAAACAAGTGTTTATCTGATGGCATTTGCGAAATGCTTACACATTACTCTGCGCTTGAGGTCGCTTTCGCAACTTCAACAAATTGCTTGAAAGTAGAAGCATTCGCAACACAAAAACCAATGTTTTCAAGAATAACAATTGTAAAACGAAATTTATTCTTATTTTCTTTTTCAGGTTCAATTAAGGTGTTTACAGACCTTAAAGATGATATTCGCGCACGAAGATTACAGCGTGAAAATACCATATATTCACGCCATAGCCCCGAGATTAATTGAAATGCTGGGCCATTTAGTGAACGAATGTTGCTTGCAAAACACTGAACCATCAAAGTTGAAGCACGATATCATTGTGAGCGGATTGGAAGCATTTGAAGCATTAATAAATGCAGCTCAAAATGATAAGAGTAAGATTTAAAGTATATGCTCTGTAATATGCTTTTAAAAATTGCATTTGTCTTCGACAGAAATCCGTTTGTTAAGCTTGTATTTGCCAACATTAGTGAGCATTTTGTCGGATAACATCAATATGATGAAGGGCAAAACAAACCGAATTCTTCTTCATAAATATGCACTGCAAAAGTTAACCACTATTGGAACGATCTATCATCAAGAATTTCGACAGATTATTGGTCAAGTTTCACATTTTAGAAAGAAATTAGAAACGGCAATCCGCAACCAGCAGGAGCTTGGTAGTAACTTCTCGCGACCAGCATCAAATCGTGTAGATACTCAACAGGAGTATAACGCAATCAAGCTTAAGACTGATTTTAGTAATTATGTTGACAAAATTTGATAAATTTGCCCGAATCGCAGAAGCTTTTGTATCCTCTTTTGCTATCCTACAATTTCTTTGTACTCTGCTGTAACATTTGTTTCCATGATTATATTAAATATTAAATGTAAGATAGTTAATGTAGTCGTGTAATTCTTGTTCTATTTTAAAGCGACGAAATTGTCGACTGCTCATTACGAGCATTCTTAATTTGAAGCAGCTGCTGTTTTTATTAATTTAGTTCCGGTGTAAATGTTGACGTCCAAAAACAGAATTGAAGCTGATTTAAATTTCAAAGCAGCTTTCAATAAATACAACGGAATTAACATCTAATGAAAACATTTAGAAAGCAATTTGAGGACAAAATCGTACCTTTTGTCAGACAGCGAACGCTACAGTGAAAAGCGAACTGCGAGCAATTTGTGAATGCACTCGTTTTGCGAGCCCACTTTATAGACCTTCATTATGCATTTAAAGTAATTACACATTTTGAGCTTAAACAGACGCCACAATTGGTTCATCGCTGCGAGAAGCATTTGCAGAGACGCAGCGAACAAGACACATAAAGATGATTTTACTGCGTTTTGAATGAAGATTGCAAGCGATCTTGTGTAATCGCTCTCATTTTTTGTTTCATTTTTCAATGCCTCAAACGAGAGCATTACATTTCAATTGCGTTCGCTTTTTGCGACTATTAAATGCAAACGTGACAAGCACGATTCGCTGGCATAGCCCCTCGAATGCTACTACTCTGCTCTCTGACATTACTTTTTATGAATTACTCATTAAAAATGTATTTCTTATTACATAATCAAATGTAATCAAATTCTCATTAAATGTGAGTACAGAACATGTGTTCTCTGCACAAAACTTTTGACAAATCGTTTTTCTTACACACGTTGTTTTGATGTTTCTCGGCTGTCAATGCGACCATCACTGCTATTCAAAATAGTCGCTCGATTAAATGCATGTTTTAAATGAATTCGTGAATTTTTAAAACGCGATTGCAGCGAGAAATAAAATCCGCAATCACGTATCGAACAACATGTTCACAATGCGATCGACTGACGGCGAAATAGTGTTTCGCCGAAAATAGCAGAAAATTAATAATCCGCAAAACGTTTCTTCATTCAAAGCGTTCCAAAACAATCGCTTCATGATTTCGTTTTCTGCGAAACACAATAGCAAATTCAGCAAAGTGACACAAAGCGAAATGCGGCGAAAAGTTTGCGCAATTTCCAACATTCACCATAAACAATTGGTGAGAATTTTTGAAAGCAAAAACGAATTTCACTCAGTCAGATAAATATGAATATTCAAATGTATCGACTAATGACGATTGCTTTAGTCGAGTTTTCACACGTTATTCGCTTTAATACATTTCATATGATGCACAGTAATTAATTTTATATAATTTTACGCTTATTGAAATGTGTTTAAGCTATCGATTGCCGACAATAATTAGCTTTTTATATTCAAAGCTAATGTTTGCGAGAAGAAAAAAGGCAACGCACTTTACGTGACAGCGAGAGGCAGCGAAGATTCTCCTTCTGCCTCTCGAACTTTCGCAACAACAAACACAAAGAAAATATCATTTCTTTCGTCTTTTTCACTCGCAGCATTAAATTTACGTTTCATAAGTAAAAATAATTGAATCTGCTCAGAGATTGACATCACGAAAGCGGCGAAAAATAAATTAGCGATAAGTCCGCGCAGAATTAAGCGAGTTCACATTGTTCGTGAATTATGTTAATAATCGCACTCAACCTTCGCTTTGCATACAATTTTCCTTATCATAATTTCGATGTTGACTTAAATGTTGGCAGCTTTGCGTTGTATACAAAATAAGAATGCATTCATCAGCTTGCGATTTGACGCAAATATGGTTTCGAGAAGTGCTCGCGCTTTGCTAAAAACACGACCGTTTGCTCGATGAAAGCGCATCGCTTCCACTTCTCGTCCTCGCTCACTCTCTCCACCACACTTTCACTTTGCCTCGCTTCGAATTCAACGAATATCTTCTCAAATTGATTAGAAAAATGCTTAGAATTTCAAACATTATGCCATCAATTTTCAAAGCCGAAAATGCATTTTGTTGTTTGCTTTTTAAAGCGCAATTCTGATTTTTAAATTGGTCGCCGACAGTGTAATGTTACGAAATCAATCAAATTCTTAACATTCAATTCGAGCGAGTAATGCATTTCCTTTGAGCCAAACTTTTTCAGCGCGAGTTAAAAATTTGAATAACATTCAAAACTTGCTGATTTGTGAGCAAAAACTTAATTTACTAGCGCATAATTTTCTTCTCAGCACAATCAATTTCAAATGTACTCCGCTTTTCTTCTTTGCAACCACGTAATTCGCTTCCAATTAACCTAAATCAGAAGCACAAATGATCAGATTTCTCACTTTAAATTTGCGGCTCTCGAGTATTTTTGCATTCGAAAGCGATTTGATCTTATTATGAAATAATATTTAATCGGCCAAAAACTGAAACGTTTACTCGCTTATGCATGCAGGTGCAAAAGACGAACTTTTTAATTGCAAATCGCAATTAAAGGAGCAATTATCTGCGACGCAGCACTCGCAGTGTAGAAATGCTGATTCGTTCGTTGTGTACCCATGGAAGAGCGTGTTGTTTGTGTGAAAACGAGAGCAGCGAAAAGAATCCAATTCAGCGATTAGCGCAGCTCCATAAATTGAAAGAGCAGAGAATTTTGAAGAAGCGATTCCGAGAAAGAAGATAGAAGATTGTAACAAATGCGTGTAAAAAACTCATTCGTCAAAGCCGTGATTAACACCTCGTAATTTTTGCGCGATTAAAATTCAATTCCATACGTTCGCTTACAATTTTTAAACAATTTCGAATCGCGAAACGAAATGTTTTTTGTTGATATTTCAATCGTAAAAAAAGGCGAGCGGATAGAAGCGAAGCGCGTACTGAAAATAAATTTGAAATTCAGACAAAATACGTGCGTATAGTTTAGTGAACTTGGAGCAAAAAGTAAAATGACTTGAACGCAAGAAGCGATCGTCAATTGAAAATCTAATTGCGATCGCTCGCAAAAATAAAGCGAACGAAGAAAGAAAGCTTTTCAACTGTTTTTAAAGTTTAATTTTAATCGCAATCATTTTTAAACGCGACGCATTGCGAATATAATTCACGTTTCGTTTGAAAATCAATTAAAAAAGTGGTCACAAATTAAGTTTTATCTAAACTCGAAATCTATCTTTTGACACAATCGACTCAATAAAGTAATGAATTTCACTGCCATTCAAAGAGCTCACGTCGAACGTAAAAACGAAAACTAATCTCGAGAAGAAAAAAAACAGAAATTTAACTCGCAGCGATGCTGATTTCAAAATTTTCGCTCCTTCTTTCTTTTCCAGCTAAATTTATTCGTTTCGCTTCCAATCGAGACTAATGCGAGTGAAAGAGCAAAATTCATAAAATTGAGCGGCAGAAGAAAAAAAACGCTTCGCTGTTTCGCCGCTGCTTCTCGGCCCGTTCCATGTTTGATGGCGGAATCAAACACAATTAATTTTCGTCATTAAACAGAAAACTTGTTCTTCGCTGAAAATTATCTCCTAAATTAACGCTAAATATGCATTGTGTGAATCGATTGAATTATGATAATTTTTAATACTCGTTGGCGTTAAACTAAGCTAGTCAAGCTTCCTTTCCGGTGCAGCAATTAAGCTCGCCTTTCTTCTTCGTTCTCGAGTTCTTTCGCTGCAAAAATTTCCAACGCCATACACGAAAGAAATGAAATGAAAAGTGTGCGAAAATTTTCGCGTTTCGCGCGAAACTTTTTAATTAATTGTACAATTAAAAGATAAGCAAGATTGTGCAGATCGTGAGTCCGTGTGCGTTCGCTGATTGCAACTTGAATGAATATAATGCTTCTAAACACGTAAACGCTGATCCGAGCGTAGTTTCTACACGAGAATCACTCATCTTTGCGCGACTGTTTGTGTGCATTTTTATTGTGCCCATGTTAAGCGGATTCTAATTTCGGCTCCGCGTTTTCGCTCTAAAAGCCAAAAAGTGCTCAGCAAAAATAGTAATGACGATGTATAACTGTCCGGTAATTACAGGTTTAAAAGGATTCACAAAAGTGTGTCCGCCTTCTGTAAATCGTTTTGCTATTTTCATCGTTAATGTGCACACTTTCACACCTCTTCGCATTCATTGTCAATTCAATACGAAAACGCGTCGCAAACAACGAACGCAGAATCAATTTTGAAGCAAATATACAAACAAAAGTGCAGCAAAAACGCCGAATGAAAACGCTGCGCTTTTCGAATAAGCTCTGAGTGCAGCTATTTCTATAGCGAGCAACTTTCTCAACACTTGAGATTTACCTACAGCTATTCCCAAATAAGTTTTATGTTTCTTTCTAGTGAACAAACTCACTATTATTAGCGCGTTCTTAAAAAATTCGGATTAAAGCTGACAAAAGCTTTTCACGGAAAGCGCAAAAAATTTTCAACCATCACGAAACAGCTGAGACTCGTCAAGCTTTCGGATCATATTTTTATATGCTTTACTTCTTCATTGTGAACCTCAAGCGAAAAGCGATCAAACTGTTGTTTTATAGATTTGTTTCTTGTGGTTGCTCAATGTGATTTACAAATTTACTTGTTTTCACAGTCTATAGTGCATAGCAACGTTTGTTTACTCACTAGATTCTGCATCTTTGGAATTTTAGGTTTTGTAACTTTAGAAAAATTTTAAATTCGCTTTTAACTGTAGCAAATGATCATTTAAATCTCGACTAATGCAACATGTTTTAGTTGAAAAGATTTCTCATTCGACGAGCAATAAAAAGCGAACGGATAGACAAAAAATGATTTACTGATAGAATACGAAATGAGCTGCTTTTTGTAATTCCATTATGCTTCACACTTAAAAATGTCTTTGCGAAGATCACGGATCACAAGTTGCTCGGCTTATTACGATAGCAGAATCGACATTGAGCGGTTGATATGCTTTTAGTGCAGCGTAACACTCGATTACGCGTTTTATATCGGCAAATCATATTGCAAAAATGTACTCGACAGATAAAACAGAAAAAAATTTTAATTTTCTCGATCGCGGATGTGGATTTATTAACGTTTCGATGTGTTTTATCTTTTTTGGCTATTTGTACATAATTACGGACGACAGTCGTTTCGCGCAAAGCGATAAATCATTGGAGAAATTATTCTTTCAATTAGCGAGAAATAAGATGAAATAAAATAAATTAAAGAAGCAAAGCGAGTAGAAGAAGCGAACGCTGCTTGCGCCGAGAAGCAATAATTCACTTGTGCCGCAGCGAGCGCGGAACAGAATTGAGGCGAAAGTGGCTCACTTTCGCTGCCGATTAAAACGACGCTTGTGTTTCGCTGCAATTGTATCATCGCATTTGCTTTATATCAATTCAAATGAGAGCAAAACAAATTGCTATTGAGAATGCATTTGTTTGTGTATCGCAGAGCTTTGCTCAAAGTAAAATTTGGGTAATGTTTTCTAAATGAGACAATTTCTATCGATGTCACGTCGTAAACATATTTCCATTTAGTAAACGTTGTTTGCGTTTTAAAAAAGCGAGTTTCGATCGAAACCAAATTAAATTTACATTTTTAAAACGCAACTTTGTCTTTTTGAGAAAAAATCCATTTTATTTAAATCGCTCGTCGCTGTGAATACCAATAGCGGCGTTGAATAATTTCTATTTATGCGAGAGATAAAGGCGCGCATCTTTCGCTAAGCATCTCAATCATTTCGATTCAGCGCTTGAAACGCTTCGTTTAAGTATTCATTGTTTTTAAAACGCGCAAATATTTAAACGAAATTGTTTTCAAATGGCATCGCTGTTTACTTCAAAAATAAATGAGCTTCAATTGATTTTTCACCGCATTCGTTTGCATTCAAATTTTCAATGAACATTTTCGTTGCCTCTCGTACGCGAATTCGCTGTTTACGCTATCTACGAGCGCTTGTGCTTAAATTTGCGCTCAATGCGAATCGCGAAAATATTTCGATCGCTGGCAAGTGCAAATCGGCAGTTTTTGAAAGTTAATTGCGATTTCTCCACTATTGAGTGGAAAATGAATGCTTTTACATCACTTTGCGAAAATACTCAAAGGCTTAATCAATGTCATCGCTTCAGCCAGTGATTTTCGTTGTATTCAAATGGGTGAGTAGCACGCAGTGATCGCGATGGTGGCTACCTGAGCGTTGCCGAAAATCACAAATTAAGCAGTGACTCATTTGAAGAGTCGCCGTTCGGCTGATTTGAATGGCGACGATTCTTAGCATCACTCAGTTCCCACCATCGATGCGAACGCAGCGTCTCGATTGTGCTGTTTTCGGTTTGTTCGCCACTCGAATTGGAGAGAATCGAGCGTTCGTAAGAAGGTATGATATTCGATCTAAACGTCGAAATAATTCGCGAACGAGTCACACACAATTGCCTCCGAATACGCATTTTAAATAGTTTGCAGACTATTATTTAAATTTGCTTTCCGCAAAACGCAAACTTCTATTAATTTCGAAATAATGAAATTATTTATGAGTTTCGTTAATATCATTGAAAATTATTCAAATATGTAAATTAGCGTTGCTTTCGAATGCATCCACCATTGAAACAGTTTGAAAGAGGAAAACAGAAAACGAAATCACAAACGCGATATCGATTGTGTTATTTATTGATTCTAAACCGTTTTCAAAGCAATTAAACTGCTATTGAAATAAACTTTCGCAGCGAAACACGAAGAGAAGAGAGCGAAAGCGGATGATGCTGCATGTGGCAGGCAAACAGTGGAGCGAAAGTGGCGATTTAGTTTGATTAGTAAACAGTTCCTAGCGAACGGCGAGAGGCGAGACAAAAACAAAGTTTTTTACGAGAGCAGCGAAATTGCAGCAATCTCTGAAACGAAGATTGGAGCTGTTCCTCTCGTCGAGGCGATGCTTCGAAGAGGACTGCTGTCAGGTGCAGCTGTTAACAGTGGGAAGCTTTCAATAGCGATACACAAATGATTTCGCTGTCTCGTTGCGAGCGGCGAACGCTTGCATAAGTTTGCAGCGTGTGTCGACGCTTCGCTTCTTTCTTTCGCTCACCCAACAAACGTATAATGCTATATAAATGGACATTAGAGCAGTACACCAGTAGGTAGTGGCAATTAGGATGTCAGCTGGTACCAAATGTTGCTCCTCCATCAGGATGAAGAGTATTTTAATAGAGTGCACTCAATTTCGATGGTAATCCTCCGTTCGGCAACATATGTATAACTGCAGGCCGTAGCGGCGATTGACTGCGTCTCACATTTGTGCGTCGAACTGAGTACAAATTAAAAACAATATTGTTACTTGCGCTGCACAATGAGCGGCGAACACATCGAAAATCACATTAAAAAGCGAATTGCGTTTCGTTTTCGTTTCTCACTTCTTTTTATGGCATCGCCTAACGTTCGCGAACAGATCGCTAAACGCTGCAATGCAGTGCTCACTAATGCGACGTATTTGCCGCTGTGTCAGAGTGCGAGCGGTCGATCGCGAAGTTCGACCGCTCGGCTCGGTGAAGCGATCGAGAAGGTAGAACGCGTTTAAGAGAGATGAGCACACAGAGAATGCTGAAATCGATAGTTTATGGAACAGAATAGTTATACACATTGAAATTGATGCGAACGAAAATTCCGTAACCGTAAATATGATACAATGTATTCGAAGCGCCCACCCAAAACAATGAAACAAAGTTTAAATAATAAAGAGCATTTGAAATTCGAAGCGTGTGAATATACACATTATATATATATGTATATATAATATATATACGACTATTCAATACAAAGCTCGAGAATAAAAATCGAAATGATAATAAGTTCAACAATTTTGAGTGTTCGAATGAAATCAAGATTTACATAATTGCCACCGAAGAATTCATTCATTTGAATTGTACTTTTGTAGTTAGTTCGAGTGGATTCGAGACTTGAATGCGTGTTCTTGCATCGCATTTCGATCATTCAATCATTCAATCATTGAATCGAGTTCGACTTCTAAAACGTTTAATGAGCGAAAGGAAAATGTTTGTTTCTCGCATTAATTACAACTGCGCGCAAACATAATTAAAGAAGGAACTTAATTAACTGATGATATCGGATGGCTGCTGCCACTGTTGTTGCGCGAATGAAGTTTGTTACCCTGTTTTCAATTTTGTGTTCGCAACAAATTTCGTAAACTTCTCAACACCGAAGGCTTCAACACGTTGAAATGAAAAGGTATCAAATGACTGAACGAGAATTATGAACACTAATGATGAGGCGATCGTTTCTGTGAACAAAGTGCTCCGTTTTGGAAAATCGATTGAGTTGCTCTCACGTCGTGTTGCCGATGACCAGAAATCTCTTTAACTTGCGTGAATGTCCATTATATGCTGTCCTGAGCTAGCGTCGTACGGCGAGCTTTGCGGCGGAATACCAGGATGACCCATCGGCGTGTGCGCCATCATCATCGCGTGAGAATGTCCTGGTAATAACATTGCTTGTGAATGTACAGGTGAACGTAATTGTGGATTCATTGGTGAATAACCTCCCATACCACTCATGTGACCACTCATACTCATTGATGCATCACCACATCCTTGCATTCCTGATGCAAACCGAACAAAACCCGAAAATAAATAAAATGTGGATTTTGGGTACACTTGCAATTAGCGAAGAACTCAAAACAAATTTAAAATACGAAAATAAATAATTGCTAGCCTAGAAAGCGCCTAATTTTCTCAGCTGCCATACCTGGTGGAGTGAACTGCTGTCCGCCATCCATCATGTATCTCATACTGCCATCAGGATTGTACGCAGCACCCGCCGTTCCGATTCCTCCTCCTAAATCTAGAGCGACAGAGAAAAATTTCGAATAAAAATTGAGTTTGGCATTGAGTAAAATGGATTCGCTGCAAACAACGCGTAATACAATTGCAATACTGCAAACTACAATTAAATAAACACGCCGAATTTATACGTGTGATTATATATAGCGTATAGAGTGAAAATCGGGTGCGAATCGAGTGAGTATCGAGTGCGATCACTCGGCCAACGCTTTCGTTGCTGTTCTCGCTGCACAGCAGTAATTTCCATTCTTTGTGTACTGAGTTCGCAGCAAAGGTAATCAATCAGAAGCCTGTCAATTCTCGATACGCTTTGGCGATTGCAGAAGAAGGCGAACTTTTTCGACCGCCGATTTGAGCAGCAAAAAGAGAAAAGAGGGGCGCAAACGACAAAAGTTCTGAAAATGCGGCTGCAAACATATGCGCTTCTCGCGAAGCGAATCGAAGTGTCGGTCGGGAGAAGACGGGCAGATAGCTCAATTTGAATTCATACCTGCTCGGTTCGATTGATCAATCATCGGTTGCACAATGCGTCGGCGAGCGTTGATAAACCTGCGGACATAAGAAGAGTGAACATTAGTTCTCGCGTGTTAAATGTAGGCGATTACCGCGCGCCATGTCCTCGTCGCGCAAAGAAGACTTAGAGTCGGTTATAAATTGAAAAGATGATGCTATTATTGAAGACCGGAGGCGAGTTCGCATCACTGCAACACTTCGCTCGAGTCGCGATCGCAAAAACAACTAATATATCAAACGGGATAAAAGCGACAGCGTCCCTTCAGATTTACTTTCCAAGCTGCAAACATATTACAAAGATTCGATTCGATTCGAAAGCGAGGTGCACGACGGAGGCGAGAAGGTGAAAGCGCTCTCGCATCCCTGCAGCCAACTGAGAGACTCGCAATATGACAATGGCGCGTTTCATAGCGTAATTTATGGCCGAATGTGTTTAAGTGAGAGAGAGATGAAATTTTACTTCGGTTCGGGGATGAAATAAATCGACGCAAAGATGCACATTCGCATCGTTCTGCACTTTAAGGCGAGATTGAAAAAATCTCTCGTCAACAGTATCCGAGTCATTACCATTCATCTTTTCGACTTTAAATCGAAAATGCAACGAAAGAAAGCTGAAAGCGAATCATTTTCATAAAGGAGACTCTCTCCTTCGCTTCTTTGCCTAATATCAGCGCATTAATTCAACCCTTTTCACGCTTAAACAATGATTTCCATCGGGATGTTGCGTCAAGGCAGCATTTGCATCCGCATACTATCTGTCGCTCGCATCCCCTGAATTCGCCTCGACGACGAGACGGTAATTGAGTCGAGGTGTGAAGATTACGTTCACTCACAAAGATCAATTCAATTTCGAATTCATATTTCGCTTTCGCAGCCGTTCGCAATAAGTGCGTTCAAGTAATGGAGGATAGACTCAGTGTTTTAGCGCATCGAGCCATCAGCAGGATTCCCTTCCTTTTCTGAAATATGAAACGCCAAAAAGAATGTTATTCATGGAAGGGATCGAATAAGCCAATGAATTATGCAATGGGATTATCTGTTCCGATTCGCGACGCTGTATAGTGCGCACAGCGATACACGCCAAACGCAACCATTTTCGTGCATAAAACCGATAAGCATAATTACAGCGAACTTTTCGCGATATCTTTCATTCACTGAAATAAATCCTTACAGCATACAATAGGACTAACTGTGCATTAGAACGCGATATACTCCGGTAAGCGCATAAACGCCTTATGTTTGCGAGCAAAGTTTGTCTGCAGACAATCGAAGTTTAGTTTGAACGTGTCACATAATTGTCGGCAGTCGTTAGCATCCCTCTGCTGATGTCATTCGAAACGCATTCACTACTGACACTCTTAATTAATTACGAGCCAAGTAACAGTCGCGAGCGGCATCAATCTTAAACTATGCTTCACCTGAGTTCGCGATTGTCCAAGCATTTCGCGCTCACAGAGAGCGAAAAGCAGTTCGGTCTCGGCGATTAGTTCGCGAGCAAAGCGTACTTTTATTGATTTTGCAATTTGCGGACGTTCTGTTTCGAGCTTATAAACAAAGCAAGATCATCATTCGAGAGCGACTAGCGTTCACCTCCGCAGCGAACTGCGCTCTAGAATTGAGGCTGCATTCATCCGCAGATCACTTCGCTGATGACAATGCAGCTTCAAGATGTGAATCGAGCTTTGCGAAACCTATTCATTATGTGATATATGTAATAGACAACACACCATTTACTCAAACAGCGTTAAGAAAGTAGCGCCAAACGCCGTGTTTTGGTCGTGTTCGCAGACCGAAGAACTAAAGGTCCATTCAGCTCGTAATTTACTCCCTGCTCGTTTGGTCGAAACCAGCACATCGAGGAATATTTTCGTGTAACACCCACAAATCGATTTTAAAGCATCTTTTGCTCGACTTGTTGACAGCAGAGAGCATGCTTTCAATTCGCGTTCAGTACGTGGCCAAAGTGCACGAATTTGGTCAGCTTTGGAGCGGTCACAGTGTCGCTCGAGACGACAGCATTGCGAAGAGAACAGCTTTTTAGACAGTTGGAGATGTGATTGTATCCAAGAGACATTTTAGTGCATGCATTTAGCACTCGTTTAAATTGCTGTTAATTTGACAGCAGATTGAGATTAGTTTGGTAACGGCGACGCGCACACTGGCAACCTATACACTGCACTCGATATGCGCCTCACTTCATTCTGCGTTCGCGAATGTTGTTCAATCAAAAATAAGGTTAAAAGTTGAGGATAACAGTTGCTGTTTTGCGCAAAGATTCAGTTACGACGAACTTGGTCGCCGCTTACGTTGAGTCAAGCATTTTATATACAAAGGGACAGAAAGCAATAATTTGAACAAAGAACGAAAAGCATTTTACTTTCCATTGGGATTTGGTCCAAAAGTGCAAAAATCAATAAGCATCTGTAAGCATTGAGAATGGAGAGCACAGAAGCAGTGAAACGCGGCAGGAAACAGAGAATGGCAGGGAAAGAGCAATATACGCAACAAAGAGCTGATCCTGTCCATTGGGATACTCACAAATTATGAAAAATGGCCCTAAATTCCTAAACGGCTCCGTCAAAGACACATTATACGCGGGATGCGATCTGTTTTTATCTTATTCTTCATTGTTTCGCAACTATTCGCAGCTCTTCTCGCTGCCACCGCCGAGAGCAGAATTTATGGCCAAAGTGCGAGTTGCCACTCGACATGGAATGCTTTCAGAGATGCTCTCAAATTAATTATTGCAGATAATTGCTTACAAGTTTAACGCGGTGAGCACAGCTCTGAAGCGGCGTTCGCAGAGCGGCAAGCGACGTATCTGAGCGCTGCAGAAAAAGACAATCGAGTGATGGACGGTAAAGTAAAAGCTCGTTGAGATTAATAAAAATGGTGAATTGTTAGCGAGAAGACTGGTGGGAAGGATCGTATCAGCTTATGCAATACGTGATTTGTAACCGTAATGAACCGCTTTCCTTCACTCACTGCAATTAACTGTTGTAATAATAGGTATGCAACATTTCTGTAAAGTATTTCATTACCTTTGCAGGCAAATGAATGAAATTGCATTTCGGATGCAGCGTGCGACTGCTTCACTTTTGCTCGCCAAACACCGACACAAAAACCAATCTCCGAGATTATCGTCACGCCCATTGCATTAAATGAGAAATGTTTTCGGATATTGATAGCGGCGAAAAGTAAATAAATTAATAAGCAAATCAGCTCGTTTTAATCACGCTGATCACTGCTGTGTCTGCTGCTTTGTTCGCAAAATACTTTGCGAGTTGCCACTTGCTTACTAGCGAGTGTGCCAGTTTCTAAGTTCGCCAAACTCGACACGTAAAGCGCTCGATCGTTTTCGATGAATGCAGAAATCAGCTTGGCGGCCGATGTTGTCGCTCGACAACTGACCCGAACGCGGGCATACACTTGCATTGCAAATGAGTGACACTTAACGAGTATGCAATTAGCCGAAATTGATGTGCAGTCGCTGTGATTGTCTATGTGGTTCATGTGTAGCTGTTGGAGGCTTGTGTGCTTGTGTATGTGGAAACGTTCGCTCTCGAAAATGAAAACGAGGGAAATGTAAATATTGAAATTACAAGAAGAAATAAATGAAAGGCGTGGCAGAATATGGAAACTTCAATCGATGATTAAGCTAACCACAAAAAGGAAATTGCGTTTTTAAAACTGCGCTTTCGTAACAACATAACATAAGCTTTTAAAAAAGGCAGAGAGTGTAATTACGTGCGTGTCGAGCATTACCTTCATGTAAATGTTTGCCCCTACCTGCCAATGGCACTGTGTACACGCTTTAGCCAGCAACCGGTAACCAACTTGTGTACGCGATGGCTATGCAACCGTGCAGCGATAGCCAGCTTTGCATGCAAACACCGGCTCGTGATAAATGCGCGAATGCATGTATCAATGAATGAGTGAAAGGCGATTGTCAAAAAAGCTCGTTAAATTTGATATAAATCATGGACCGAAAAAATATGAAAGAAATTGTTGCCTGTCGACAAAAGACGTGTTCAATGCACGGGCAATAAATTTTGAGAACTGGAAAGTTATTGCCGCACTGCCGTATTGCGGTCTCTGTACCAACATTTCACCGAGTGTCATAAAAATGAATGAAATACTGAAAAATGGTAATTTCGGCGTAATTAGACGTCGCGAAACGAGCCGAACGCGAATTTACATCAATCTGCAAATGCAGCGAGTGCCGATCTATGTATCTTTTGTCTCGACTCACCGTTGTTTCGAAAGGCGTAACAACGCCGCAATCAATAATTCATTGATACATTGCCATTCGTAATACATTTCGCGAGTGAAATTCGCTGTTGCCGAATTTCTCAGGCATTAGGATTTTGTTTCATGCATTATTGAAGCCGAGCGTAAATCATTTAATAAACAGTGGACACAGAGTTGACTCGAGTGCATTCGCGATGTTGTTTCGCGATGCAAACGGCGCTCGATTATGCATTCACCTGCAAGAAACGCCACTCTCTCGATTCCTGGTTAAAACAACGTCATTGTACACAATTTCTGCTCCTTTAACCATCCACAAAATAGTTCTTCGCTTCCACTAAAACACATGAAGCGTGACAATGTCCTCTCTACTCGCTCCTTTCTCTTTCAAACACAAACATTTTCTTATTCTCAATCCTAAGCACAGCGCTTCACTTCTCCAATTCGGCAAGAGCGTTCGCGCCGAAAGCAAGCAAATCGAGGCTGGAAATGCATTCGAGCAGAATGTACACTGTGGTAGTGGTGGACGGGATGAACAAGACGGTTATGCAATGAGTGTTTGTTCACTTCTTTATTATTTGCGAATGCATCCGGACACTGTTGTCATTCAATGTTCTCTGGACGCTTGGCTGCATTCGCGCAAGAAGCCGGTGTCGTTGAGACCAGAATTAAGTGGGAGCACAGAGATCGCAATTAAAGCGTTAAATTAGGTTTCATTGAGTTGAGCCTACGATTGTTTTTTGTTTTGTTTTCAAAGCAAGTTACGTAAAAGTAAACAAAGCGAATGAATACTTTATGCAAATGGTGTTTACGTTTGCTTTAGGAACGACGGATGCATGCGAGCAGTGAATCGCGAACGCCGCGAGCAGTTGCATTCGCAGAACGGAGCAACAAATGCATCGGCAGCAGCAATTGCATCGAACAGCGATGATCAATAAATATCTCGCTGGCACTCGCCAAGAGAGCACGTGTTTGCCGCTCGTAATTCAGTTTCGTTTTGTGGACCAAGAACGGTTATGTGATTGTGCGGAGAACGAATGTCGCTCGGCAAATTCGAGCGAAAATTCGGTGAAATTATCTGCGAGCAGCAAAACGGCTGAACACAGCATCGCTTGGAGAATGCAGCTGCCAATTACACTCTAATTGAATATACATAACGCAACGTCTATACTTTTCACTCTCTTTGCGTCCATTCTCTCAATGAAATGATGTGTGAGAAGAAGGCATTTTACAATCGATGTGCCGTTTTATGTAAAAAGCGCGCATTTGCAGAGGCGAACGGCAATATCATTAAGTGACCGCAGCATTATACGAGCGCGTAAAAATAATCTTCGAGCATCTCTCCGCTGATCGGCGACAAAGAATGGACAGTGCGAGTTTCTTCAGCCGTTGTCTGCTTGCGATCAGTGTGCAGTGCGCGAATAATAACGCTTTTCATTTAATTGTCGACATTTTGCTCCATAATTTAGACTGAAGAAAGATTAAAACGGGGAGGGAAGTAGATATCCGTTTTAGCTTTTCACTCGATGCGAAAGTATCGATCGATCGTCGGGCGAATTGAGCGATTCTGGTCGCAAACAGCGAACATTGGCAAACTGCAACGCAGCTCGCGTTTAATAAAAGCTCCTCTATACTTTATGTCTCGCGCTCGCCGCTCCGCTCTCGCCACTCGCGCTCTGTATATGGCAGACAATCGCACGTAAATTATGGCCATTGTGCGAGTGATCGTGTTTACAAGAGTTATTTCGACTAATGTCCACCAAGCGAGCATGAAAACGGCAGTCGCGAGTCGAATCTAAAATTTCAATTTATCGCGACTAAAAAATGGTTGTTCACGTCCGCATTAAACTAATTGAATTGCACACAGCAATCACTTATTAGACGCGCTGTCCGCAAATGTTGTCTGTCACTCGATATCTTGGAAGATGCGATTGTTGCCCATTTATAGTGTAATGTTTGCTCTTTTTCCTGTCTGCAATCGGATGCTTCCTTCCGATGTTTGCAATAAACCGAGCAGAGTGAAGCGCAATGCGAGTGCGAGTTTTCATTTCACTCGCTGCCGGACTTTTATCCGTGCTTAACTTTCTTTTGCTCTCGTGATCTTCTCTGCAATTTAATGTCAGTTCGCGATGAAAGCACAAAATTAAATCCCACATCAAATCAAGAAAATGGAAGCGTTGGTCGCGAGCAATGCGGCGTTACGCAGCGAGCATCGCTGTCCGAGAGCTGCTGATACATTGTTATCTGCTGCATTGATACGCAGCATTTGAATATCACTTCTGTTTGCTCTCGCTAATCATAGATATTAGCGAGTGAAGCATCGTTGCGATCGCGGACATCGCTTCTGCAGCGTGTTTGAAGCGCACTTTGCGGCAAGCACATTGAGCCGCGCGTTTGAGAAGAGCGAAAGAAGCGACGATAATATGATGCATTTGCCTCACTGTGCAGTTGTCAATCAAACAATGTGCAACAAAAAGTGGCCAAAAGTTTGAGTTTGCTTCGTTCCCCGTAATTACAGTGTTCGACTTGGCGAAAAGCTTCTAAACACAGCTCTTCGCATAAGACGTAAAAGTAAAACCTTTTTTGGAGCGATGCATCGAACAGAGACCAAATTATAATCCTGACATTTAAGGGCTCGCCTTAACGCTAAGTTATGCCTTCCATATTTCAAATTTTATTTCCTCTCTTTTCGACGAACGCATGCAATTACTGCGAGCCAGCGTCGGCCGTTCGCATCAGTCGGCGTTCGGGCAGCGAATGGCTGCGCGTATTTATGTGTATGTGTGCGCGTTTAGTGCTTGAATTCTTGCGTTTGTTCGTAATTAAAACAAATGAAAGCATCCGTTATTTGATGCTTCTTGCACTCGCTGCGAAATGTGCAGCGTTCACAGCAACCCCGAGCGCAGGCGAACGCTGCGGCGAGCTCTGCTCTCGCATCGCGAGAAACCTTTACAGCCAATTGCTTTTAACCAATTATCGTTGATGAAAATATGACTTATTACTTCGCGTACGGCGACTGCAATCTACTCGACGTGCTTTATTACATTATTTCAAAACTTATTATTAGAATATTAAACAGACGAAATTGAAGTTCGACACAACGCTGCGAAACGAATTATTCAATTTATTGCTAAAATATACAAACTTTGTTTTTAATATGCTGTCGCTCGGCGAACGCACAACCAACGGCGGCCAGTCGACAGAGCGCGTATCGCGAGGGACGGGACAGTTCGCGGAGAACGCTTCTATAAGTTCTATATACAGAGTGAAATGAAATAAAACGGAGACGTGCACGTGTTTCGCGTAAGATTTGTGCGTTACTCTCGCATTCTTTTCTCGACTACGCAAACGATGAAATCTCATTATGCTTATTTCGCTGGATTATTCAATTGACGCGCACAGCGTTTTGCGACAGCAGCCACTCTTCTCGAGTGCGACGCTTTAAGAATTGCAAATTTGAAATGCACACGAATTTAATTGAATCGAATGAAAAAAGAACATTGTTTACGTGCATTAGGAACGCGTTTCGCTCGCAAGAAACGCCATTAAGTGGCGCAACTCTTTCACTGATTTCGCTGTTTTCGCGCGAATCTATTGTCAATCAATTTCGGCAACAACACCCGCGAGTATCGATCACGAGTATCGCACTAGAAGCGAGTGAAGAGAGGGAGTAGCGAAACGCGCCTCTATTAAACAAACTCATTAACTCGCATTTGCAAGTTAAAAATACCCGAAATGCGTGCTTAACTCGACTAACTCATTTCGAGCGATATGCGTTTCTGCTGCTCGGCTTCCACTGCGCTCGCTGCTTCTTCGCTTCTTCGCGCGCTCTCCTTCTCTCTAAACGCCATTTATTTCTCGAAAACATTGTAATCAAAGCTGATTTACGCTTTCCTTAATTCCACCCAATTTTCAAATAAACACGGCAGACAGAAAACGACAAATATTCGTTCAGACATTCATTTGAATGTGAATTGAGCGAAACCCGAAATTGGTATTATAAAGAGCAAAGTGATTTATGTTTCATTCGCAAAATGAGTGAAAGGATGTCGTTATCATTATATTTTACAGGCAATCAATTTCGGCAACAAAACAAGCGTTTTTTACGGTAGCGCAGCAAAATATTAACTTTGTTCAAAGGTAACCATCGGTTGTGGCTGCTACTGCTTTGCTCTCGCTTGTACTGCGTTCGCCCTCTGCTTTCTGCTACATTCTGTTTCGCTTTCGACGCAAAACAAAAACAATTTCACAATTTGCGGTATTCGAGTAAATAACGCACGTAATTAGTGTTTGCCGACGGCACCCATAGGCTAACGACGAGCGCACAACTGCCCACAGATCATCTGCCCGCGCGATGCGGTAATCACTGCTTTTGTGTTTGCACATCAGGAGCGACACGCAGCCAGAGATTTGCCTGTGTGCGTTGCTTCTCGTTGCCGCGATGCGTTATTTGAGTGCACACAACTGTAAAACTAACAAGAGGCGAAACCTTTAATCACAAACAGAGAAGACACTTTTAATCGCACCATTGCATGTTTCAACGCAGAGCACAAGTAAATTGCGTACTTTAGCACAGCCCTTTTCCTCTGTACACAAAGTGTACGCCGAGCAAGTAAATGCACTCACTCGAGCACTGCATTTAATCTTTGCGTTGCTGAAGACTCTCACACATCCAAAACACTCGTTTGCGATCGCTACGCGCTACCGTTTGCCGACTACTCACGCGGCGGAGGACACCGCGTTGCGAGTGAACAAATTCATTTCGCTCACCAATTATTCACTTGGAGTATTGTCAAACCAGTGTCTTGCGCCAATTGCTTCTTTTGATCTTCAGACGGATATGGATGCTGGAAGAGAAGAGTGGCATTTAGCTCAGCAGTCTATTCTCGCATGCACCACGTTTAAACACAAAGAAAGATAAGTTTTGGGAAGCGCGCGTTTCCTCGCCACTATTTGTGTTATTGTATTGTATTTGCATTAAGTGAAATGAAATGAATATTTACTCGAACGGAGCGCATCTTTTCATATCGCGAGCGTTGCGATGTCAGCTTGTCACACACACACTTGGATCGAGTTTTTTGAGAATTTAATCAAATCACAGTGTTTATTGTGCGCCACGAATGTGAAATGAAAAGGATTTCGCAGGAAGAGTTGCGCTCGTGGCAGTGAAAAGTGTTGGAATCACACTCACTGTCAAGTGCTGGAAAAGCCAGGCTCGCATGATGTTGGTAGCCACTTTCGGAAATATGCCCCTCTTCTTTTGTCGCTTCTTGTTGCGCTCGTCGTCGTCCTCTTCGCCTGTACCCTCCCCCGACCCCACACTTGCATCACCTAAAAAAGATCCTGGAAGTAAGTAATCTCCTGTTAAAGAAATTGAAAACAGCATTTAGTCCCTTGCTCAGGGAGGACTTGAGAGCAATTAACGATTACCGGCTTGCATTTCTGGGATGCGATGCGATGCATTCGCTCTGTGCGAACGTATCGAGTGTTCTAGACTAGAACTTCTAGTGAATACATATGAGCTAATAAAAGCGGGGTCCAACTGTTCTCGAGCGCTTAATCGCTTAATTTGCGCATTTTGTATTCAAAATTGTTAGAGAAGCTGGTTTCGAGAGATTTGTTTTGTTGGCAACAGCGACAATCGGGAAACACAATCCACTGCGAGCTCCTGCAGCCGTAATGTGCAGGAGAACAAAGTTTGATTGGATTATTTACGGACAATTGCTCGCAAAATGCACATTTAACCGAAATGCAGTGAACAGGTAAACAGAATGGATGAAATCAGCTTATGGCGAACGTTTTGATTCGGAGCGCGTTCGGCGTTCAAGTGAACTTTCGCATTGCGAGTCACCAAGTTTTACTCCTGTCTTCAAGTGAATGAATGAATAAATGCGTTTAGCATTTGTCCAATTTAATATCAGCTGAAAAGAGCAGAGTTTTGTTGTGTGCAGAAGAAAGCGACGAGTGAACGATTGGCAAACAGTGACTGCCAAAGGAACCTTTTATGTACTTTTCGCTGAATAGAGATTTAGAGCAGCGTATTGCAAATGCATTGCTCCATTTTTGGCGGAGAGAGGGGGAATCGGCTGCGATGTGTGCATGCATTTATCCGTGCCCACGGTCGTGTCGACTGCAAACTCGAGCAAAGCGAGCACCAGGATAAGGACATCGATGCAGCAATGATGGCACACGAGGGATTCAGACTATGCCGTCTGTAATTGTGGATAGCGTTTAATGAGTGCCGTGAAGAGCATTAGACACTGTTCATCTTTATCTTTTCCAACTTTGCTCGTTCGACGGCAATATAATAAACGCTCGAAACACCTATTTTCGCCAACAGCACCGTAATTACGCTTTTGTCGTCTTTACTTACACTTTGCCACTTCGCTTCGTGTAATTCATTTCGCAAACAAATGCGAGCGCCCACTCTCTGCACTCCGCATTGCGACCGGTCTCCTCGGCGTTAGACAGTGCTGCAACTGTTTTTGTGAGCGGAGAGAAGTGCTCGGAGGCAAGCGAGTTCAAAAGCAGAGGAGACGGCTGTGAGCCGAGTGGTGTTAAAATACTGTTCACAAGAAATTGTTTCAATATTGGACGCATTGAATGGCTTAAGGATTAATCCGCGATCGATCGCTCGAGTGCGAAGCACTCGCATTGCCGTACAAAGCAGATTATCGGTAATTATATGCGAGAGGAAATGTTAGCCGAATGCACAACAAACATCCCTTTTGCAGATTAGGATTTCTTATATAAATAGAGAGCTGAACTCGGAGTTAAAACATGGGCGTTTTGTCGACCGAATGTCTGAATGTGTGCGACAGGCAAAGGAGGAGAGGAGAAGGAGCAGAGAGCGCTCGACTTGTTCAATCGCGATACTGCTGCTGTGTTCTCGCCACTCTGTGTACGCTGTGTACTCTCGCAGCGAGTCTGTTCTTCGCGCGAGTCGTCGATGCAACCGAAATAAGAGCAACATCAATCTTGCTCATATTCCCGGCTTCAATACCAGTTTCTATGGTGACTGCGAAGACTTGAACATTTTTCACAACTTTTTGCGTCTCGAAATAAGTTTTGCGGAAAGAGCGAGTGCTGTACGCCAGTGAGCGGCAATCGAGTGGCGAGCGCCACTCGCTAATTAAACACAACACTTTTGCTGTCGGATTATCGTTTATTCCCAACGTAGCGATCACTGCCCTCAGCGACTAATACCCTAATCTTGGCGTGTACCGTTTTGCAAAGCCAACACGGTGTGTTTTTGCTGAATAAACAGCATACAAGAACAAGCAATAGCCAAATCCGGAGGCTTACTGAATTGTGTACTAGGGAAGCGTCACTCTGGTTGCGATCGAATATTAGATGCAACGGGATGCAGAGGCAAATGCATCTGCAAGTAGCGCTCTGCGCTCTCGTTCGATTTCCATCTTCTTCGGCCTCACAGGAAAACTTGCAAATAGCAGCGAACGCGAAATCGCGAATGCTGCTCCAGCGAAAAGAGCAGCTTTGACATTGACAAATTGCCGTAGGATTAGGGGGATAAGGGTAATGCCGGGCAATGCTTGGGCAATACACTCATCCCTTTTCTCTGTTCTGCCTATAAATAAAGAATGCACACGTAAGGAGCAACACTAGCCGAAGGCAAACGCATCACTTTCATCGCTAAATGTTTAGTTTGGCCTCGTTTCGTTTTTGCATCGGCTCTTCACGGCACGCACGCTTCGATTGCCGATTCAAATTCAATGTCTCAAAAAGCACAGCCGAAGTGTGCACGGCTCGAGTTTCAGCTCCGCATCGTCTCCACTCTTTTCACCATCTACAATGATTCACAGCAAAAAGATGCGCACTCGATAATTAGCGACGCTGTGTTCCGTGTGCGATTCAAGCTCATCTTCCATTCCTGGTCGCATCGCTCGCGAGTTCACACCATTACGTCGCGCGAAGCAAAGAAAAAAATAGGAAACTCATCATAAATTAAATGTAAAGCACTTCAAATGTCAAACGATAAGCATCGCGAAGACAAATTTTCGATATTTGAAATAAACGCTGCAAAGACGAATGCCAAGAGTGAGCAACCTTTTTGCTGACAATTAAAAAAATCATTCGAAAGTGTGTGTGTGTGATTTCGACCTCCGTGTACTTTCTGAACGATGTGCATCTTTCATAATTAACTATTGATGTTTAGTTCACGGTAGCTGGAAATGATAACGGCGAAAGCAAGCAGAGCAGAGTGATGAGCGGCGGTGATCAGCGAAAACATCGCTTGGACATAGTTTGCAGCGAAAATTTCGTGCAATAAATGCGCAAAACATATTTGATTAGGGTTCGCAAAAAGCGATTCGCCTGTTTGCATTCTCACGGACCGTTAAAGCCATAAGCGTTTTTATGCCCAATTGCCGAGTCTACCTTTTTGCTCATCATTTGATCATTATTCGAACATCAATTGATGCATAGCAAAGATGAAACGCAAGCGGCTAAATTTAGGCAGTGACAGAATAATAAGCGAATTCCACGCTTAATATGGTCTGAACAATTGCGGAGTGCACATAAATACTGCGCTCGCTTCTCATATTCTGCTTTTCATCAACTCGCAGGACTCGCAGTGGACTTTCTCATAATGTATTTCAGGGAGAAGGAAAACAGTTTTGGTGATGGCAGAGTTCCGCCATTTCCTGCCATTTCGCTTAAAGCTCGGCTCATGTCCTCTGAATATTTGTCTTTCAGCAATTAATCTTGCTTTCGAGCTGCACTTTGAGCAGCGTACACTGCTTCCCAAACAAACTCAACTCCAAACAGGCACACAGAAAGTTCGTTCAATATGCCAATATTGCGAGCGTAATTTCAGTGGGTTCGAGTTCGACTTCACACTCGTATTGATCTTTACAATGTATTTATCACGCATTTGGTCATCTTTCGTCGTAATCCTCATTATATACAGTGATCAGTAATTGCCTCCCAAAAGACTTATTACGTATCTCGCTCTCCGCTCTTTCTTCGATTGAAGCAAAATTCAGTCCCTCACTTCTAATGGTTTGCTGTTCTTTTTGCGAGGCTCGAATTACTCCGCAATCGACGAGTGTATTCAGGAGTACCATAAAAATCATTATGCATATTGGGGAGAGTGAGTTGCAAAGGATTACATTTGCTCCCTTTTGCGATAACACAAGCGTTTCTCGCCGTTTTTCAGACATCAGCGATCCGCAGACACCACTGATCACACACACAGCACATACACATGCAGCGAGCGCAAAGGTATGGAGAGCGAATCGATTGAGCTATATAACGTGCAGTGAATACACTACATTCAAACGCATTCATTCAGAGGTAGCCTGCAACGCGCTCACTCTTTCGCTGCAATGCACCGCTTCTGCAAGTTGGTGCTTTTAGAAAGTTACCAACAAGTTTTTAATCTGCTTCATCCAACGAAGCCAATTATTCAAACTTTTCTCTTTCTTTCATTCGCTCGAACAATGAGTCGAACTTGGTTTGCGAGCGCACAAAGCGAAGCCATTAGCACACAGAAGCAGCGTGTTTTCGTTAATTAATTTGCAGCTAAATTGAAATACGTAATTGAATTGAGCGATGGCTGGAGCAGCGAAGTTTGTCGAGGTGTTTTGAAACATTAAAAACATTAAACGTGGATCGCTGTGATCGAAGGAAGCGGAGAAAGATGTGTTTTACACTTGGCGCAATCAACATTGGAGCTTTTCGCGCAAAGATCGATGCGAAAGAACAATAAGAGAGGAGACGGGTAGAGTGCAATGATACATAGCGAACGCAACATTGTGTACAAATTCATATGCAGTGCGTACACAAGAATCGCGGTGGACTAATATTTCGCTATACGACGCAAATTGCATTCCGAAACTGCCGACGATGTAATTGATACGAAAGCAGCGATTAGGATGAAGAATGCAGCGATGGTTTATGATTATGTATGCTTCTACTCGCAGAGCGTGCAATTCGTGAAAGTTTGAAATGAAAAAAGTGTCAATTTGAACATGAAATCAATCACCGAAATTAAAATGGAAGTTGGAAAGTGTTGGACGCAACGATTTAATTAAAAAGTATTGATTTGAGCGCGAGCTCTTTCGACGATTGTTTCGCAGCCAAATTCATTAAATAATACATCAAAATGGAGAAGAAATAAATATTTTTTATCTTGAGCGAAACAGCGCTTTGCTTTCATTCAAACAGCAATCATTTGCTCGCTTTCAGCCGTCGCTTCACTCAAAGCATGATTTGTTTTTAGCCAAGTTTCGCACAAGTTTTAAAACGCGAAACAAAAGTGATACAAAGGCCGCACCTCTAAAAAACAGCACCGAAATGGCGCAATTAGTCTCTCGAAGAGCACAAAACCACACGATTGCAATTACAAGCGAAGGTATGCGAACCGAGCAGATTCTGCATTTATTTCTATGTTCTATATATTTGGTGTTTTGGGTGGAGACCATCAAACAGACCCATCGCGAACTGTGCTCAACGTTTCAACTCGAAGCCACTCTCTTTTGCGCTCTTCTCCCAACATTCTCGAGCGCAGCGCGCAATCTTTAATGGCTATTAACTGCCAACTGTTTGCATTTCCATTAAAAACAAAATAATGACTGATTTCAACTTTAATTACGGGATGCTAGCAAATGAAAAGTAAAATGTTCGCTTTTAAACGACACTTTAATATGTTTTAACCAAATTATGCCTGCAAGTGACACAGTAAATGGTGGTCAGCACGTAACCGTTACATTCGCATCGGTAAATGGTGCACCTAATTGAAATTTTTGTCACTGTGTTCGAAACCGTTTAATCACTTTTCCTTTTCCGACCAAAACAAAAATCAGATCATCATAATCGTGGTGCAATTGAACGCTTTTACACATACATGTAGCTGACCTTAATTTAGCGAGATAATTCCGTCTGGTGTCGTGACGAAATCGAGCTCGCTGTTCGTCTGCGACCAACTGCATGCTCGGTCAGTTTTTTCTGGCTAAATTTTGCTGCGAGTAGCGAAATGGCAGAGGCAATTAAGCTACGATTGTGTGCATTAAATGTGACCGGAAACGAACAGTGTCAATTGGAAAACAGTTGCCAAGAATTAAGTATATTAACGGAATATTAGTGTGACCTGTGGGAGGGTCCATATTGCTGGCCATAAAACGATTGAAGAGAATAACAGTGACTGCTAGCTTGCGAGAATCAAAGAAAGCGTGGAGCATACAATGGCCGGAAACATTTATATTGGGGACATATGGGATACATTTCCTTATCACAGATGCAGAGAATGTGTGAGAAACTGCAAGGTTATGAAAAGGATGCTCAAGTTACCGAGCATCGTGTACCCCAGCTTTGTTTGCCACTCTCGCGGTTGCACTCGAACACAATGCATCCGCTTTCGCGTTTCGAAGGTGTCTTAATGCGGAAACCTAATCAAATCATAATTATGCCGACAATGGGGTATAAGCGGACATCAAAAGAGTGATGTTCTTTTGTCACATTCTGGCTTCTCAAATGAACACGCAATGAAAAGCGAGTCTTATCTGCTTTTCGCCATCGACACACGCGAAACAAGACGGGCCAATATGCGCTCATTGCATTGAAATGAAGTGTTCAAGCATAGATGATGCGAGATGCGATGAGCGTTCGATCAGAGGCCAAAAGAGGAACAGAGCGAAAACGCTCGAACACTTTTGCACTGTTTACATGGATTTGGATAAGTCAGATGCAGCAAGAGAGCGAGCGAACAGATTGAAAGCTTTAAAGGAGAAGCAAAACAGCAGTTGGCGAGATGAAGACATCTGAAAAGCTGGACGCGTTTTTGTCTGCTTCGGTGTAACTGAATATTTTTCAAAGTCAACTTTTGTCCGAAAAGTGGGAGCGAAACGCGATGCGAACAATATTGCCATTAAGCCAGAAACCGAAGAACAGTGGATTTCGGTTAAATTTCATTCCCTTAGGGTAGTGAAAAACAATACCACAGTTTGGTTTCCCCACAAACACAAAATAAAGTTTGTTCTCTCTTTCACTGCTTTAATCTTGATCGCATTTTACACAAAAGGAGTAATTGAAGAGTGCACAAGTAGTTTGCAGGATTAAGAATTATTCGCGGGGGGAGGGGAGGCAGCAACGGTTTTTGTTGAACTGGTAGACTAATTTGCCTAAATCCGTGCACGCGCCACTCGCCCGTCTTCTCTACCCATTTATTTATAGCGTAATTGCGAATTGGACTCTATTTTAAGTTGGCTTCTACTCGCGATCGCACTGTTATTTCTTCACTCATTGACAACGTGTGTTTCTTCACGCTGCGAAGAGTTAATTTAAAATCAGACAAAAACACATTGGGATTAGAGCGTTAGTTAAAATGTGCATTTCTCGTTTCGTGGGAAAAGGCGCGAATTATCATTGAGGAGAGCGAGGCGAGACTGAGTCGCAGCGTTCGCTCGAAATTATGCGGCCGCTGCATGCGACGATGACGAGCGCGATTCTCGAACGCGTCTCGCTCTCCATTCATCCTCCTCATCATCACCATTGTAATCGCGATCGCGCCGTTCGCGCATTTCCTTCTCTCGAAAGCAAACTCAATTAAAAACGACACATCGCTGCTATCTACGTGCACTTCCACCGTGCCCCGTGAACCAATAAGCGCCCTGCGTGCGTGATTCGGGTCATTCTCTCCTCAGGCTCGAGCTGAGAGCGTCGCTTTTGTTTTTCGCTCGCCGTAAACAATTATAGAAGTTTTGCAGAGGATGAAAGGCGAATAAAAAGCTCACGAAGGAGATACTCATCTATTTTTACCTGCGAAATTAGTCTGCGTTTACACGACATTAAATGTAATTTCGCTTTAAATAAGATCGCCAAATAATAAAGCAACGAAAAGCTGCGCTTCCAAAATTACGAGTCTCTGCTCGCTCTCGCTTTCTCTGTCTTCGGCTCTCTGTTCATTGTGATTCAAGTCATGCGTTCGCTTATCTAAGAACCAATGAGTGCGGCAATTAAGAGCTGTTGGTTCGATGCTGGCTTCAAACGCTTAAACGCCTGAAATGCGTCGATTGGCATTCGTCCGCCGTTCGGAAAAGTCCGAAAACATTCTCTTCTCATCACCTTTGAAATGAAAACGCTCGATTACCTGCGAACTTGCGCACGGGCGTCGTTCATTTGTATGCGTTCACAAGACACGATCGCGAAAGTAATGAAATTTTGATGCAGCTAAACTGCGCTCGATTGTTGCTGTCCCGTCAAGTGAGTGCGAGTGCACTTCTGAATCTATACGCGATCGCATCAAGTCAGACTTGTTTCATTCTTTCATTAGAACAAAGTTTGATAAGTTGCGCTTTTCAAGGAATCCCGAAGCTTATTAAGAAGTCTGAAGCGAGCGAAGGTCGACACGGTTTTAATTGTCTCCGCGAGAATGACTTCGCTGCCTGCGAGGCAATACCACAGCAGCAGCGACATTTGTTCAACCGCTGGTCAGCGGTGAGAACCGCCGTTCCTTCTCATTCTCTCTCCTCTTTCGCTGCTGTGTTTTACGCGTCTTTACGCCAAACTGTGTATACATTTATCCGTATTATACATACTCAATCTACATTCTCGACTCACTCATTGAATCACTCGTATTTTCAGAATGGTGCACATGTTGTTCGCTGCGAGAATGCATGCTGAGTGCAGAACATAAAATGGGCAAAGGAATGGGCAAAGAAATAGGCAAGGCGAGCCAGTTTTAAAGGCCTTTGGGCGCTTGGGGCGCTTCACCTGCATTCTCGCGAATAACTAAAAACAGACGTGCTGTGCGATGTGCTGTGAAAGATGTGCTCCGAGAGCGAGAGAGAGTGAGAGAGCAGAGATGCCATACTAGTCGCATTCTCGATCCATCCCAAAATTACAGGGTGTCTTTGCAGTGCATCAGCGCGACTTCAACCCATTCGCTTTCATTCAAAGAATAGGCGACAATTAACGCGTAATTCAATTACGAAACCATTTCTATCTCGTTATCAATTCAAAAGTTATGAAACAGTTTCTTGCTTTGTGCACTTTTCACAATCACCAAAATGCCCGATTCCGCAGCGCTGCTTTCATTCTCTTTCGCTCGCTCTTCTTTCGAGCGATTATAGCCCGGCTTTCGCTGCGGCTCTGCGAAAGGTAAGTCTCAAACATGTCAAATTTAGAAAATAAATTGTTTTAATTTAAGAATCGTTAAGAGCGCTCGCCGCTACCCCTCCTCGTTCGCAGCACTATACGCAGAAAAGTGAAGATCTTTTTTTTCCGTAGCCTCATTTGCACATAAAAAGGCTTTCCTGTTCGAGCAGACATTCGGTTTGAAGATGGGCGACATTCGGCGCTCGTCCACAGCGTTCGCACTGACGCGAAATGGTGAGGCGAGCGGCGTGTGTTCATAGAACACAAAGCGCACAGTTAGCTTTTTAGCACATAACCCTCGCCATTGATAATGATTATTGTGAAATGGGCCATTACAGTGTCGCGAGGTCCGAAACGAGCGAGCGAGCGAGCGAACCGTGCTCGACAAGAATAAGGAAAGTAGCTGATTTCTGGCAGTTAAATACGACAAAAAGTTCAATTATATTTATGATGAAAGTAATTACACGAAAAGAGTAATAAATTTTTTCGAAATAAACTGTTAATGAATTCGAGCCATGGGCTCAGTACACTTTCGCCGTCGAAGCCTTGAACTCGTTTCCTACTGTTTTTTAAATCAGCATTTCATTAAAGTGTAATTATTTATTGCTATTATTATACTATTTTTTGTTTAATTTAAGCCGCTTTCACGATTTCTGCTCTGCATCGCCGCTTTATGCAACACGTACGCACTTAACAAACATCTATTGTAATAAATAACCGCGAGAGCGTTCGCGATCGCCTCGAGTCGGCTCGGAGGACAAAAAAGCAGAAACACTTTCACCTTTTTCTCTAATGAAGGGAAGACAAATTACGCTTTCGCTGCGTTTTACAAATGTAAACTCTCAAGTATTAAAATTTGTCTTTCGCCGCAAATGACAGTTACATATTTCGCTGTCTCGTTCTCGATCGCTCGCAAACGAGCGCTCCTCTCGTCTAATGGCGGCCCATGTTTTGGATTAATTAAAAAATCGACACTATAACACGTTTATGTGAGCGAGTCGTACCTGCGAGGCTTTGCATCGCAAATCAGCGATAAGCGATCAGAGAAAGAGAGAGAGCGATCGTAAATGAAGCTGAATTTAGGTGTGCTCTTCTCGGTGCGAGCAGATGTACTGAGTCGAGCGAAGAATTTAGCTGCCATTATCATCATCGAAAACATCATCGGCTTGTATTTATAATGGAATTTCAAAGCTAAGATCTGAGCGCGAAACGCAGAGCCAAGGCCGGTCTTAATTTGAGTGTCATTAATTCCGAGCGTCAAGTGTTGATATTAACGGATACCTGCTATTAAATGCTAATATGTAATTTAAAATAACAGTGAAGTGAGAGGAGGTCGAAATGGTCGCGATTAATTGTTGGTGAGAATGAATTTAAATTTGTCACTTCTTCAAAAGTGACATCGAAGCGCAGAGCCTCGAAGTACATCGAGAACAGAGTTCAAAAATTAATGAGCTAATAATGACAGCGGCGAACAGAGGAGCTTGGGTCGCACGACACGCGGACAGCAAGTGCTCGTCGGCCGCTAGTTGTGAACAGCGATCAGTTTGTGTTCGCAGCAACCTGAAGCAAGCATCAATTTCGAAAGATAATATAATGCATAGCGAGTCCATAAAATGCTAATTTAAGTTAAACACTTGCAAATCTAACCGCGGGCCAACGCAGAGGCGCGAACTTTATCAACATCAGATGAAATGGTTGCGAAATTAAATGTATCCCAAAAATGCAAAGGTAATCCTTGAAAACGATTGCTCTCTCACCTGCTTCGCTGTTGTTATCAGTGCTTTGCTGCGAACTCGGCTGTTGCGACAATGGTCCAGGAGTGCCCGTTGAGCCCGCCGGCGACCTTACATCGTCGTGTGGTCCGGGCGCACCATACGAATTTAGTGACTGTGACGGTGGTCTCTGTAGAGAAGAACAAAAGTGGTGAGACACAGTGCAATCACAATTAATATGCGTCGCAAGCTGAGAATTAAATTAACGCCGCAATATTAGCCGTAATTAACGTGAATTATTGGGAGTGGTTTTCCTGCGTTAATGCATTTGAAATTTGTCAACTCGCATTCGATGTCAAACGGAGCGACAATTTCGACACAATAATGGCAGGTAATAACGTGATTGTAACTGTTTGAATATCGCTACTTTACGCAGCGAATGGCAATTGGCAATAAAGAAGTCCGCCAAATAATTTATCGCTTAATATCGAACGTCAGGTATGCACCATAAAAGTAATGGGCGCGCGCCTCGACTGCCGCTGGTCCTCGCTTTTATGGTCACTCGAGCCTCGTCTTCGTGTGCATTCGCCATCCGAGTATTTGTTCTTGCGTTCGCTGCGCAATACACACAAGCAAACACTGCCATTTGCATATTCGCAAATATTGGAGTACGTTTTCATCGAAAGCCAATTTCAGTAAATAAATGTCACACTCGGCGAGAAGCGATCGCTTTTCGCACGCAACCGACTTCCGCAGAGTCACGGCTCAACTTTTCGCTTGCGAGTGGAAAGCGACGGAGTGTTTGATCTGTGGTTGTTTCGCGAACGTTGACGAGAGGTGGACGGCGAGTGCAGATCTTATGCGAGGCGATTACATTGTTTTTCATAAGCGTTATACACGGTTTACGGCACGATAATCAGCGTCGACGAGTTTGGTTCGCTTCACATGCAAGTGAATTAATAAATAAATGCAGCGTTCGCTTGCGAACCATCACTTAAAGCGAGCAATTTAAAGCAGAAATGTGTAATTATTTGAGCGATTGTCTCTGCGTTCTATTTGTTTCGTTTTGTCTAAAAGAGCGAAACTATGCAATTATTTGGCTTGAAACGCGTCGCGTTTAATTGAAAACGAGTCCGGTTTTGCATAAAGCGCAAAGGTAAACACAGAGCGCCGAATGAACGCATGCAAAGCGTTGTCAAAAGCATGTGCTGAGACGAAATAAATTGTCAAAAGTTCGCTTAATGCGTACGCTTAGGAGTAAAGTGAGTGAGACAGCGACGGCAATCGGTGACCACGCGACGCTGGCGACCTATGCTGTCGCGGTCGTCGTCACTGTGGTTTCGCCAGCGATGGTTAACCTGCTAATGCAATGACAGCGAACGCATTGTTGTCACATTTTGAAAAATGACTCGCGAAGAAGCGACACGCCTTCGATGTCGACAAAGAAATGGTGGTACTTTCTAATGTTTTCTTCAAACAACTTGTCACTCACGAATATTGCATGAAACGTGTACTGCATCGATTACAGCGATTTGTATGTGATTTACTTCAATTTAGGCATTCGCACACAAAGCGCGATAAACGCCGACGCGGGCAAGGCACGGTTCGAAACATGTTCTTCACGCGAGCCGATCGTCCAATTTCGAAACGCACACTCGCGGCTTCGCGCTTACGGCATCGAAAGAAAGCGCAAATTTGAGACAATAATTTTCGTGTAGCTCATGTATCGCGTCCATCATTACTCCGACCTTTGACCTGAGCGTGAACGATTTACATGAAAGATATCGAAATGATTGCAGTTTTTAAAAGCGTTGTTTGCGTCAGCGAAAGATGATGGATCGCGAGCGATGCTCGTGTTTTATCGCCGTTTGCTGCATGTCATTAAACGGCGAGTAAAAAATAATAATCACAATCATAATATGCGGGTATTTAATGCTAATAAGCAGTTTCAATTTTAATCGCGAACGCACTGCTCACCAGTCAAATGGCTATTAAATTATCGTTTGCTCCGTTCTCTGCTCGCCTGCGAATCGCCCTCAACTCCGCGTCTTGTCGCTCGCTGCCAGCAACGCAGCACACGCAGTTTTGAAATCGTTGCACGCGGTCCGAAAGCGCGCAATGGCTCAGCAAATCGATTTTTGTGAACGACAGCGCGAGCAATTGTGAATGGTGACAACGGCCGCTGCTGCGATTGTCAGCCGTGAATGTGGTTCATCGAATCGAGTGCATCGTGCCATCCATTCATTCGTTGCCAACCTATGCTCGCAGATATGTTCTTGTGCAAAAGTCGTGCATTCTTTTCTCCTTCTCGCGTTCTCTTCACTCGCCTTCTCCTGGTCGGGGATTCACCTTCCCTTTGCTCCTCTGCTGATTATGAATTCCGAAAGCATAAAAAGCATGTCTGTAACAGGCTCACTCATAACTGCGCGCACTAATGTCAGTCAAATTTCACGTCAATTTCGAGCGAGCTTCGAAGAGCAAATTATAAAGCACAATTTTAATTGACATTAGAGGAGCACGGAGAGGCAGCGAGAACGAAGCAGCCAATAATGATTTACGTTCGCAGCGACAGCACCCTGCGAAAGATGAACAGATATGCGAGCGCGGCTCGAATGGCTCGATTATCGTTCAATTCGATCAAAAATTAAAAGCATAAAAAGCGGAGTGAAAGATTGATGCTAATGTTGTCGTCTCAATTTGGCCACAGCGATCACTTCGTCCGCGATGTGCTCCGATCGTCTCGAGTCGCGCTCGCGGCAGATAAGGCGCAGCAAAATGCGATTTGACACTGAAGCAGTGAATGTATGAATGAACGCGAGTGAAATGACCCACGAATGGATTCGATGTACACAAACAGCAGTCGCGATGTTCTTCGACAGCGCAGTTAATTACTCGCATACGTTTGAGCCTTCGATAAGAACTCGAAAGAAGAAGAGCACTCGTTGTGATATATTTAGTGATGGAAGCTGCTCAAATGAGAGATGAAGAATGAGCGAAAGATGCAAAAGGGAATGCTGAGCGCTGCGATTTAAGTGATCTCTAATTGAGTTCAGTGAGAAGAGCAATAAGCGAGGCCCGATTCGAGATCGCTGCTCGAATGTGTCAAACGGCACAAAGCTGGCCGAGTTCAGCCCACTTTTGAAAGGGTCAAAACCCTTGTAAGCAGTGAACGAAAGTCAATCTATAAAAAAGCATAAATAAATGCAGAAACGATGTTTCATTTGGAAGCTGTTCGAACACAATGGATAAACAGCGCTTTTCTAAACAACGGACATTTAACATATTTTTCCCATCAAATTGCGCGAGCTTTTTTTAGAACTCAAAAGTCACTTCTTCAGTAATTTGTGTGTCCCTCAAATACCCGAAACACAGCGGGGCATTCGAGGGAAAGGGGCATCGAGAGCATCAATGGCAAAATATTCTCATAACACACACACCACCATCAGGGTCTGCAATCCCATAAGCTTCGGGGATGTTTAACCACAGCAATAGCAACAGCGGGGAGCTTTAGGTTCGGCTGACAACTGGCCCTTTGCTGTTTACGAAAAATTCAAAACTGCGCTCCCCGCTTCAAACTGCTGACCCCTTCACATATGGATAAGCATTGAAGAAATTCGGGAGAAGAGCGAAACAGAACGCAGCCTTTTTCTGTTCGCGGGACGCTTCTCGGAAACGCAGAAGCGAGCTTCGAGCACATAACAGTTACGGGCGCATCGAGTCCACTCGCAAGCAGCGTTGACGCAAACAACGAATTCACAAAGTACACACTTATTTTAGCTACATTTGCTTGACTTTACTTTTTCAAAAGTAAACTTGAAAAGTTGAGAAGCGCGTCAAGTGTGTGCGCTCACAAAAGGACGCATTCTCGAACCTCTATATTTATATTTCACTCGCTTTAATGAATTGAATTCGCTGTCCGTCGCGATGCAAGGCAGCGCATACATTCGCTTCGAGAAGCAGACAGAAGGCGAAAGTATTCGCGAAAATAATTTCGCATTTTGTTTTACATACAGCCAATGTATACATTTGATATCGGCGAAAAGATGTTGACTTTATTTGTCGTCTCATCCATATTTATGAGCGATGTTCTCCGTTCAGCAAAAAACGCGTTTCGGTCGTCAAGAAGGGGCGCATCGCATTGTCTACGAGTCAAAGCCCCTTTCGCTTCTTTGCCATTTTCGGGGCGCACAAACTTGACAAATGCACTCGCGAAAAGCATCGTTCGGCGGCGAAAGAATAATTCAAAGTTGCATTAGAGAAGCGAGAAGGAGAGCGAAATATATTACACAGTTGCAACGTTTCAATTCGAGTGACACAAACTTTAAACTTATTTTCATCATTTTTGCTCTCAACGTTCAAAACTCTAAAACGGAACACAAAATGCAAAAATGAAATTATAATGTAAATGCCATACGTTTACTTATTCATAAGCTTTTTTATTTGCTTCGGCTTTAGCTTCAATTTTTCCTCTTTTCCAATGAAATTTTGAAACTTTCGTTCGTTCAGTCGATTCTTCATTGATTTTCTCTGTGCCACCGATCGTTCTGAACAACAGAACTGAAAGAGCAGTGCACACTGCGTGCGATTCCTCAAATCGTCTTAGCCAGATTTTAAATTACAATTCTACTCATCGCAGAAATAGCTTCGAAAATTCGCTCATCGTTTTCGCTAATGCAACTTCTTTTCTTTCGCGCTGAATACGCGTTCGCAAGTAACGAGCTTCGAGGCGAGAGACCAGTGTTTACAATTACTGCTTTGTGAAAACACTTAGCAAAAAGTTTATAACTAATTTGAAAAGTTTTTTATGCTTGGCGTTTGCAGGAGAAAAAGAGACAAGGGTTAATCCCATAAACGCTGCTTTTGCTTCGCTCGCTTTAGCAAACGCATAGTTAAACGCACATTTTCGAGTGAAAGGACCCCTAAACTGAATCATGTAAAAATGGTTTTTTCTTCTGCTTCTTCTTCGCGGAGAGAGAGAGAGAAAGAGAGAGATGTGGAATCAACAAAAGACAGGGCGTCTCTGAACGAGAATAAAGTGTTTGGTTCAGAAATGGACAGAAAAGAAGCGAAGAGGAAAGCTGGAGAAAAGAAGTGCCTTTCAGTTTATGCCTTGATTCCCACCTGTCCTAAACCATAGATGCATGCAAAAGAATGAGAATGGCTTCCTTCTGTTCGCGAGTGGCTCGAAATGAAAGTTTCACCAGTTTTTCTCGACGATAACATCACTTCTTTGTTACTCTTTAATAATTCGCGAAAAGCGTTCGTGAAAAGAGCGGACATTAAGCGCGAAGATAGAAGTGAACAAGCATCGGTCACCATAGACAAGGAGCGCAATGAGGACCGCTGCACAAAAAGCGAACACAATTGTTAGCATAAAAGCAATAAAGTCGAACACTGGCTGCAAGCGAGCGGTGACAAAGCCCGACCATTAATACCTAGTGTTGCCTCGAACCAAGAACCTATTAAAACATTCACTTCGATCTGCAAAGATCAACAGCATAAACGGCGGTTATCTCTAAACGCTCGTCTTGTGCGGTCTTTCATTAGGACCTGCTTGTAATAAGCCTCTGCTGCTGGCTTAATTGTGTCAATATAAATGTCAATCAGTGGCAAACTTAATTGGCCACGGATACGAGCAGAGGACAAATATGATCTTCGATCACAGTGCGCGCGGCGAACGGTTAGATTCGAGAGCGAGTGAAAGCTCTTAAAATAATAACATGCTGCGGAGAGACAAGCACCGAGTGAGCAAAGCTTGTGGCTTCACCTGAACCTGAACAAGAGTAAATCATAGTATTCCACGTTTAAAGGCATGCTATTAAATGTCTGTGGTCTTAACGATAAGAGGCACTCTTTTAAATATATTACCGTTTGTCTGCCGTTCGCTTCGACAAACAACGGTTCATTCGAGGTGTCGAATGGAGGCTGCTGATCAGATGGACGTGTTTCAACAGCGAAGCACTCGAAACAATTGGCGAGCTATCGGTGGGAACAGCTATCATTTGTGACCTTCTCAAGTTGTTGATGACTTTCTTCAAAGTGGCAATAATATCGACAAATAAAGTCGACGTGATTACAGATTTCGTCGCTGCTCTCTCACAATGCATCGAGTCGAATTCGGTTCGAGTGCGAGCGAAATGCGTTTACAGTTAATCCCAAACACAATTTCAAAGTCCCGATCACAGCCGCTATCAGCAAACGCAATTCACCGTTGCATTTTGACGGCGAGAGTTCAGCAAAGCTCTTGTCGTGACTGAAACTGAAGAATCGCTCTTTGCGAAAGAGAGACCACTTGAAATTCACAGCGATTCGAAAGGCAAACTTTTAAATGAGCGAACTCGGTGTTATCACCTATCAGGTTTGTTGTGTTAACTTGATAAGAAACTCTTCCTCTCGAAATATTTACCCAATTTACAACTGTGTTACTTGCAGTCGATTGCTTTTCGAAATATGTTTGGCCACAAATAGGAATACTCGCTGTCGTATGCTGCGAAACGCACACAAGCAGCAGCTTCAACGCGTTCACAATTTTATCAGCCATTTATAAACCGAAAAGTGACTCGTTTTTACAATCCGCAATAAACTTGAGTGCATAAAGTGTGCCCGCTTTATACACAATGCGGTTTTTTAAACTTAACCAATTACCAATTAATCATCGCGCAGACAGCAACTATCGGCTACCGTTTCACCGAACCCGAATTTTCGAAAGTGCAGCTAAGTTCTCGCGCATCGGCCAAGCACTTTGCGAGCGTTTGGTTTGCTGAAATCAAAGTGTCTAAGCGACTCTGTTTTGGTTGCTGTTTGTTTGCATCGCACGCAACCGATATTTTAAGAAAGTGAGCGCTAAGGCCAGTGTTCGCTGCTGCACACGTCGACAAGCGAAAATGTACTGAAACTGGCGGTAGAAGTTGATGAAAATGAAAAATGAAACACCTGCGATTTAGCTGATGCACAATTGCATAGAAGAAACAATTGTTACGCTGCTTGCCAAGCGAGCGGTGTCAAACTTATGCGTAGAGAAAAGTTGCAAACACGAGAGAAGAAGAATGTGTCGAATATCACCTGTGCCAATTTGACAATTTGAGAGACATGTTTGTGAGAACTCAATTTCGCTTATGCGTTGCCATTTCTGCGTCGAAATCGCTCAGCTTTTCAATAATGCATCGCTTTATAAATAAAACTTATTTTTCAACAATCGCAAAAAATGAAAACAAAAATAAACATTTTCACGTTTCGAAAACGCGTGGCAAGCGCACACACAGCAAACGCTGGAAAACAGCCACTGCGTACCTGGTGGTCCGGTGTCGATGCGGAATCCGAGTGATGACCGGGGTCGGTCGATCCGCCGCGGCCGCCGTTGGAGGTGCCGCCACCGAGGCCAGCACCTCCTGGTCCTCCACTGCCGTTGCTCGAGCTGTTGTTGTTATTGTCGCCCAAGTCGCCTGGCTTTGTGTCTCGCTCGTCGATGACCAAGTCGATCGGCATCTTGCCTTTTAAACAGCTTATGTATCGCTGACAAAAATTGTCGCACAACTCGTGTACCTTTTGATGAATGAAAAAGACGACGAATCTTATTAAAAATGAATTGACACTGACAGTGAATAGGATGCGTGTATTTGAAGTTATTGATTGCGAAATTGGTGACAACGAAAGTTTTCATTGTCAAGTGTGCACTCACACGTTTTTCATAAAGGGTTAGTGATGGCAATGAAAACTCGCATTCGCAAATCATGTAAATAACAATGAGCGTAATGATTAAGCAGCAGCAGGGTAGCAGCTAAAGAAGTTGTTTCATCGTCGTCGATTTGGAAATCGAAGCGTTTCTGAGAAAAGTACAAATTGTGTTTTACGCGATCGAAGCGCAGAACGCTCCAATTTATTGTTTCGTTGATCAATGCGAACAAGTATTTCGCTTTGCAGCGAAGAATGGCGAGCATTTTAAGTAATATTGCAAAGCACTGGAATAATCGATGCTTACAATGGGATGGAAAGCGTTTATAAATAAATATTATGAAAAGCTGTTCTCGCAAACACCAAATCGCGAGGCGATCAAAGTCGTCAATAGCAGGACCAGCTTTCGAGTAGATTTAAAATTTAGCTTTCGCGAGCCGAGCTTCCTTCTCTCACTCGCACTCACTTGAAAAGAGCCAAATTATTAGTCGACATCTCGAACGTCGAGTGCAGCGAGACTACAATTACTCTATATTGGAACAGAGCGCTGGCAAAGGGTCTGAAATGTGACGGCGGAGAACGGTGTGTCAGTGATGTGTATTTGAATCTCTATACTTTTGGACGAGAGAGAAAGTGAGAGCGAGATGCAGAGAGGCTCTCGAGTTCGCCAAACGCTTCGCTCTGCCTCTGTCTGTGACAGCTCTCGCGAGTGACGAGCGTTTGACAAGAAAATGTTCATAATTAGTGCAGTGAAGCATTGCTCCCAGTTTCTTACTCGCGCAGAGTACACTTTTAAAGATGCAACTTTCACCAATTTGTGTTGAAACTGTGAAAGAAACGCTGCTCGCAGACGCAGCAACTGCTGATGCGAGCTGCTGCTGTGTACAATTCGATCGCGGTGTGCACATTTTTCGGGAATGCCGTTTTTATCGCCGCTTTTTATCGACACATTTCTGCATTTAACGAATGCTAATTTTGTTTTAAATTCAGGTTAAATGAGGACCTGTTTGCAATCGGTTAGCTTTCGCTTTCCTCCTTTGCGATTGTCAGCGAAGAGAATCCGTGACACAAATACTGCACTCGCACACAATCGTGAGCCGAGAGCCGAAAATACAAGCAGCGTGAACACATCCGTTCGCCTTCTTCATCTTCAGTGCACTCGTGAGCTGATCTCGCAGCGGCCAGCGGCGCGACATGGAGTTCGCAACACATGAGTGGCAAGTGTGTGCGTATGAAGTTGCGTTTTGTAAAAGTATTATTTTCAATGGCTAATAAATGGTTTAATTACACTTTTTGCGAAGAGCGAACGTCGTTTTTTGCTCTCTGCTCTTTTAAATGCGAAAAGCTTTCGCTTTCGCAGTGCACTCTTCTTTCGCTTCGCGAAGAAAATTAAATTCACGCAACGATCGAAGCGAGTTCTGCTGTGATGCAAGGACACGACTTAAGGTTCTCGACGTGGACAGGATTATGTATGGATTATGTATTTCGCTTCGTTTTTTCTCCACTGCTCGACACCGCACTTGCAAATAATCGATCACTTGCCAAAATGGGAGTCGTTCGCGGCTCAGTGTGTCATGCATCGCTCTAATGCGAGAACATCTTCGCTGGTCGCGGACCGAGTGCGAGTGAGTGAGCGAGCGAAGAGCAGAAAGAGTGGGCATCGGAGAGAGAGAGCAGTAACAAGCTTACAAGCTGAACACACCAGTTTCACGTTACCTTTTCTAATTCTAAGAGATGAAACCTCAGCACTTGAATCGCTTGTACCATCTGCAAAGATAAAAAGAGAGCGCGTTAATTCGCTTTGCTGTGTTGCGTTTCAAATGTTATTCAGTTTTGAGTTTTGTTTTGTGCAAAGATTTGCCAATTTAATGGCAAGAAATTGGCTGCTTTCAGCTACAATCGAGCGAAATTTGCATCTCAATTCCTGAGTTTAGCGTTCAGTGAGTGGTGAAAAAGTTACTCTCTGCGTTCAGCTTCGAGTGAATGGCGAAAGCAAGAGCGCAATACTTACGAGACTGTCTAATTCGGGATTCGGCACATAATAAGGTTTTTCTTGTCTTATCTGAAAGTAAAATGAAACGAAAATGGTGTGAATTGGTGTTTGCGAAAAGTAAGCGAGTAATAATTCGAGGCGAAGAACAGTTCGGAGACGAACAAAGGCGAATGCAAGCGAACGAAAGCATAAATTTTGAGTTTCTCACTTTCGCTCAAGTCGAAAGCACACGCTTTTCCTCATCTTTTTTCATGCAGCTCGCCATTCGGTGCTCAATTGCGATTCGAGTGACGCTCGTCACAGTCGGACACCGAAGCTGCACTAATTCATCGACTGCCGTTTGATGCCTCGTACATTCGCCGTCTCTCCGTTTGCCTGCTCTCCGCTCTCGCAATCTTTGTACCTGCTTCGCGAACACTTGAATATCTTCGTTGAAAGACTCCGACGAGCACACATCGCCGCCTGCGATACCAGGCTCTCGCGGGGTACAAGTGGCCAATTCACATTTTTCGAAGATCAACGCGAGAAGTGGAAAAAGTGGGTGTCTGTCGAGCGAAAAGTTGACATTAGCACAATCAGCCACAGTCGGATGCAGTGATGGATAACCAGCGTCTCTGCGACTGACCCTCGCTTTCGCAACGTACGTACCCATAAATGGCGTCTTTGTCCCGTTTATGAACATCGGGGACGGATCCCATTACGTGGTTCGACATGACGTGGTTGCCGGGATAGTGGTGCATAGACGCCCCATGGTTCATGTGAGCCCCGTGAGCCAACGATTGCATCTGTCTGCCCAGCGGATCGTACGCGTTGTCCATAGCGGCATTGTAGTGCGAGAGACCGTCGTCGTACTGCGAGAGAAAACCATCAGCGGGTCTGCTGCCGGCGTGCGCGATAAATCATGGTGACATCCCTTGCGGGACTGCAACGGGAGGCGACTCACCCTTTGTGCCATCGGGGCTGGGAGTGTGTGCTGCTCGCGAACTAACGCACTAACCGACGGCGAGCAACAGTCGTGAAAGTGTGCGTCGAGATGCTGTCACCGGTGCTTTCCGCTGCTGATGCGATGCGGAATGCGCTGAAACGTCGGACGCGTCGGACACTCGAAGCCTATATTTCTGCGCGCACTTCTAATAGATTGAACAACATATATATTCTGTGCGGATGTATAGCTCTCGGAGTGAGTGATGGATTCAGTGTTTCGCGCACTTCGCGAGGATCGTTTGAGCCGACGTGTGGTAAGGATTCCTCTGCTTTGGCAATCGGGCGTTCCTTCTTCACTCCGCCTGCAAATAAATGAGCTGTCAGTCGCCGCGAGGCCATCGAGGGCCGGCCTCCACTCTGCTTACCTCGTTTCTGCCCCGATCTGCCTGTGTCACACTGGCATTCGCAACACTTTCGCAAGCCGGCGACACGCACCCGTTTCGTGACCGCAGTTCAGCGAGTATTCCACAATTAACGCAATTAACGCAATTTACTGCTTGTTTGTGTCTATGACAACAATGGCACGTATTCGTTCGCGAAACACGCGTCGATCGATCGCGGCCAGAATAGCTCTCTGCGGCCGATGCGTTGTCACATGTCGCGAGAACAGCGCGACAGCAGCGTACGAACGTCATTCGAGAGAGCGAAGCAGCGCGAGAGACCAGCAGCGCTCATTGCTGCCATTCCATTGCTCACCCATTCGCACATCGCGAAGCAGCGGTAATTTGCTTAAGGCTCGATCGTCGCAGCTCTCGCGGCGAGCAGAGCAGCGATCGGACTGCGAGCGCAAACTTTCTCAACTCTTGTTGCTGCACTCGAACGAAACAATCACAAAAGCATCAAATCTGTCGACGTGAGTTCACAACTCAACAAAGTGATAATAACCGGTGGCCGCCACTCGGCCGCGGGTCGAGTCTCGACGGTGAGTCGCGGCGTACGAAGCCATAAATATTAAATGCGTGTTGCGAGCGCTGTTTCTGCGTTTTTACACACAAACTTTTTATCTTTAAACGTGTCAAATAAAGACTGCGAAAAGTATAATTATTTTACGCGAGTACAGTGTGGCTCGCGGTGCGCGAAGATTGCGGCGAAGTGAAGCACTTCACTTCTCTTCTCGCGATTTGTTCTCTCGCTGACATTTAACGATAAATTCGTTGTTCAAATAAAAAAAACCGCGATTCATTTTTCACAAAACATTATCTTACATTCAATTAACAAAAATTACTCTACTCTGCAGATACTAGAAACACGTACGCTTCGATAGCGACCATTATTTTTTATCGTCGATTCAAAACAATTTGTTTCTTCAAAATTAAATTTCGCCATTTTTCAAACGCGAAAACCGCAAAAATTATTTTCAAATCGCTTATCAAACAGTAAATGCCGAGTACTCGATTCGGTTTCTCTCATTCGCAGCTGAAAAAAGCGGTCGATTTTATTGAATACTTTCAATTCGCTTTCAAATAAACACATTAGCGTGGAAAACGCTTCGAAGACGGAAATAAAATAAAGCGCGCGTTTAACCGGCGATAAATAAGCGCATTTAGTGTGCACAAGCAAATTGCTGCTGTTTCGTAAACGAAGTAACATTCGAACGCTGTGTGCGAGCGAAGAGCGGCGAAGAAGCGGAATGTTGAGTAAAGTTTACAATGTTTCGTGCAACGAGACCGGTGGCGGTCAGGTATCAATGCCTTTATTAATAGTCCGTAACCGAGAGAGAAGGTGAAACATATTTCTCAATTGTGAGCGAATTGTGCACCGGAAAAGCGTGAATCCACTAAATCACAATTAACGCTGTTAAATAAGAAATCGACTGTTGCTCGTATCGAGACTCGATACGAGAGTGAAAAGAGCAAAATGAGTTCTTTGCTATTGAACACTGAAAATTGTTTTAAAATCGTCAAATATATGAAATCACGCAATCGAAGGCGTAATCCTTTTTAGCATTATGCAAAGCCCTTCCTATACGCTCGCCGTTCGCTCGCTCATTGGACACCGATCGCTCGAAGGTGTTCACCGCGCGCGTCCAATCACACTCACTTCTCTCGGCGACTTTCGCGAGCGCATTCACCGTCAGCGACAGCGATGTGAATCCTCGTCGTGCATTTACTCTCGCTCGCGATGCACCCTTTCGTCCTCGCATTTCATCCTTTTGTTTGGGTATCAGAAAATGAGAAACTCAAAATTCATAAACACAACCAACTCTTTTGTTTTCGTTTTTGCTAACGATTGCTTCCAAGAAAACTTTGCCTTTGACAAACTTTTCCACTCACGACCATCACTGCAAATTGTAGCGATCTGTACATTTATTGATGAGAGAAGAAGAATAAGGTCGAGTCTAATTACAAGAAGAACGAGCAGTTTCTGAACAATGTTTTTCTCTGTTCACACACGATTTTAATTGAAAATCGATTGAAATGCCAACTTTTCATGTTTGAACCGCCATCTGTTCTTTAGGACAATTTGTTATATGTAGCTGTGAGCAAATCAAGCGGTTCTTTGCCTCTTCTCCGGAGGAGGGACCGTGGTTCGATTCAGTGATGGATTCGTAACGTTCGATGCGTTACTGATGGTTTCAACTTTCTCCGTTTTGATTTCAACTTTCGTTTCGCTTTTTTCCGAATTCGCTTTAGTCTCTTCAGCATTCGCTGCATTAGGCTTTATGTCCACTTGATTGGTCACTGGTTGTGGTTGAATCACCTTCGGCGGAAACTTTTTCATCAATTCTCCGAGAAGAATGTCGACTCGCGCTCGTTGAAACGCAGAACTCGGCTCTTCCTTCGTTTTCTCCTTCGATTTTTCGCTCTTTTCACGATCTTTGCTTTCGCTCTCTTTGCCAAATTCCCACGAATAGCCTTTTGTTGGATGATAACGCATAAACGAGTGAACCTCTTCGAATGCGGACAATAAGTGGTGAATGGCGGCAGACAATCGCGAACTGATCACCGCATTGAGATCAGGAGCCTGGTAAACATAGCCTGCCAACACGTAATAGTCTGCGATTGGGGTGACTTGAGTGGGCGAATGGCGGTGTTGCTTTCTGATCACGTAAAGGATCGGCTCCTGAACGTGCAACAGTATGTATTCCAAACCCGTCATGTTTCTGCGACAAACAAAGCGAATAAAGAGGTGGAAATCGAAGATAGAAAGAGAAAACATACACCAACTGTTGATTAGTGAGTTTCTGCATTTTGATTATCTCATTGTTACAAGTTCGGTCATAAAGCGGATTGCTTCGCTCCGAAAAGTAGTCCAAAACGTTGTTCTGGTTGAGAAGTGGAATCCACGTCGAGTCATGCCACGAAATGTAAAGCGGATTCTCTGCGAAAGAAGCAATTGGCAACGTTCAAAGCGCACTTTTCGCGAACAAACCTTTGATTTCGTTCATCGCTCGCAACTGAGGGCCTTTCCGCGTTGCCGTGGCAACCGCAAACACACGACCGCCCAACTCATCTGCTGCTTGCTTCAATTGCGAATTCGTTAAATTGGTTTAATTCGAGTATTTATTTTAGTACAGGAATGTTCTCAATTCTACGCATTGCACAATTATTGTTTCGCTTTGAAAGCCGCGAAAAGGCGCACTCTGCCTCTCAATCGATTGAATGCTTACAAAACATACTGTTTATAAATACAGTTTAAATTACAGTTATAATATTTTGTTTTTAAGGCCCCAAAAATAAATTTGAAATAAAAACAAGTAAACGTGCTATTAACATTTACATTATTAATTTCTGAGTTTGTTCGTGTTGTATGGCGATTTTGCATTGAGGCCGATTGAGCTCGAAGGGCTTGGGGACGACATTGATGTCAAACTTCTCACTCTATCGTTACTTGAACGAGTGCTATTCAATGAATTAGTTCTGTTTTGTACTGCATTTTGCATCATCTTGAAAGACAAGTCTAAAGCCTGCAAAACAATAATTTGAAATATGAGATGCAAGAATGGATCAAACTTACGAAACTCCAGACTTGCTCGGCCATGGCATCCATTCCTTGCACGAATTCTGGGAAAGTGCCTCCATATCTGGAACAAAAACAGAGTTATTTCTTTGTGGCGAAGAGTCTTGCTAACCTAAAGAACATGTATGCGATAGTCACAACCAAACTCACGGTTCCGAATAAGAAGAATAAGTTGGCCATCGATGTGATACCAATGAGTTCAAATATTCTCGAAAATATATAACAAATTACACACCAAACAAGGAGAACTGCAGGAGACCCCAAAATGCTAAACATGTTTTTCGATTTATTTTGTGCTTCGAAGTGGTCAAAAGCCAATAGAATTTCTTCTTCTAACTTTTGCAGATAAGATTCTGAAAACTCTTTGCCTCCCATTTTTCTAGCTTTTTTGAAAGTTTCGATCGCCTCTTGTCTTACTTCTTCGTGTCTTTCTTGCAAAATTTTGGGATTTAAAAATGGCTTATTTCCTCCACAAATGTCTTCCATTGTATTCATATACTTATCTTTCGCTAATGCGACGGCTGCCAAATTGTTCGCTTCAGCGGTGGCTTCCAACATTGACTTTGGTTCTGGCATCGTTTCGCCTTATGAAAAAAGTTTAGTGAGTTGGAATGAAAGTTATTATTTTCATTACCTTTGAAAATATTTATATAAACTTTAAAGTATTCTAAAAGCTGTCTTCCTGTAACAACCTGTCCTCCGATTTCTTTTAGCACAACAAGTTTAGGATCAAGTACAAGTGGGACAAGAATTCGAAGATTATCCACAAATTCTGAATCAATGTCCGATATACGGCCATCAAATTTAGGATTAGTGGCGACTTTGGAACCAGGATGTGGCATCAAAAAGCAATCTATTTCTGAAAAGCACGCTCGTATATGGCGCCTCACTCTTTGAAGCTGCGGTGGTTGAGTTTCTTTCACCATCAGCTTTTTCTCTAACAATTTTTGGCCGCCATTCAACCCATATGAATGTTCATAGGGAAATGACCAATCTCTTATTAGAAAAACCAGTTTCTGAAATGGTTTTTCATCAGTGGCTTCCAATGCTAACCGACCGTATTCGGTGAATATTTCAAGGACTTGCAAATTATCTTCTTGTAAATTATGAAGAAGATTAAATATTTGTATTGAAGAAGTCATTGTGGAGAGAGCAAAAACTGTGGCACTGTCTCTAACTGTATATTCACTGTCAAAAGCACCTTGTGTGTCCATTAAAAGAATGGCAATTTCCTTTCCAGTTGAAGTTTTAACGATAAATGGTTCCGACCACATTAAGATGCCAGTTGTGTCTCGTTCAGAACCTCCCCGCCATGAAAAACCTTAAAATAATGAGGACGGCATTTAAACTTTGAAAATTGACATAATGCCAAATGAGGCTTGTTTCAATTAAATTAAATTACCTTTCAATGGCTCGTTTTCATCGCTAAGCCAATCGCTGCTTCCGTTTTTTTGCAGATATTTGAGGAAAAAATTGAGCAAAAATGATTTTCCCTTTCGGAAATCGCCTGCGATCGAAACGACCGACACTGGCTTATCTCTAACTTTATCCCGCAGCAAAATGCTCGATAAAGCGTCAATATCTAATTCGAATTCACGCGTTTCGGAATTAACAACCACAATTTGAACAGGTCGCGGAGAATCAATACTGTTGTCACTTGTAGTCGAAGAAACATCGCCTTCGATCAACTCTCGAACGGTGGCGTTTTCAAACGACACGTTTAAGCGATCGCTGCTCGAATCGGCCTCCATTTCGGAATCCAATGAACAGCTGAAAAGAAAAGCGAGTTAAAGGCACGTTTGAGAAAATGTGTTTATACTCAAGTTTCACAACAAAAGTGAGCGAAAAGACTGAAACGTGTCCTTCAAAAGTTTGTTCGACGAGCGATTGTTAATTGCTGCGATTACAAAACGCGCAAAACGCAAGCGTTCGTTTGCACACCGAAGGCCGAGGGAAAATGCAAAGTTGTATGGAGGTAATCGAAGCGCTGTGTTCGATTGAAATACGGCAAAATCAAAGCGCGAATAAAGCGAATCGAAATGAAAAAAATGCGTTCATTTCGTACTTCGGTTAAACATGAAACTGATTCTTCCTTTTCGCTAACCACACATGCGCTGTGTGCGCCGCACTCGTCGCTCGCAGCTGTCAGTGCTCAACGCTCCCCGCGTTCACCTCATCTTTGTGACGTCAGTCGGTCTCAAACCGAAACGACCGAAATTCAATTTTGCTGCAACCAGCGGCGAAATGATGATTTCGACCGTTTGCACGCATTTGGCGATTCGTCGATTCGATCGCTGCTTACCAACAGCGAGCAATTTTCGAACGCACACACCCAAAAGCTTTTCTCTTGTTTGTTTACAAGCACTTAACAATGAGGCAATATTTTGTGTTTTAGTGTGCTGAAAGTTTTATAACCATTTATGAAATGAACAAAAATCCGCTAAAAATAAACTTGGAAAATGTCAACATTAATGCGCCTTTATTAAAGAAAATGTAATTTATTATTTTGACTCAATTTTTAACGATTTATGTCAGAAAGTAGAAAATAGTTTTCAGATTTAAATACGCCACAAAAAGCTATTTTTAGTTTCGATGCAAATTACCCTCTTTCTAGTTTGATGTCGTTCCATGAATTTTTTCAACTTTTCGCCGTTTTCCGTCTCTTTTCATCCTCTTTCCAAGTGGCTTAGTGAGCCACTTTTGCTTTCTTTTGCGCTTATTCGTAATTCTTACCCATTTATCTTCTAGTTTGCTGAGTTTTTCATCATCAACATCTTCTTCGTTTGCATTTTCGCTCTCAGTTTTCTTGAATCTCACATCTCCGCTCGGATAAACTATTACGTTTGAATGGTTGAACAAAGGGAACTCATCTTCTGTCCCTTCTCTCATTAATTTATTTCTCGGTAGTATTGATTTCAGGTCAACATCTGATTTAGAACCCAAATCAGCGAATATAGGAATTGCAAAGGACTTTGCAGTTTTAAGACGCAGCATTCCAACGTTATTTTTAAACAAATGTTTAACTTCTTTCAAAACGAAACTCAAATTTGCAGATAACTCATCAACTGATTGACCGAGTTTTCCAATTTGAACTGTACAAGCATTACCTCTCCCCGTCATACAAATCTGTATTTTAGAGAAAGCATCTGATATTTCTTGTTTCAACTCTTCACCTTCCAGTTTACGAATTTGCACAGGAATCGGCATCTTTTTTCTTTCCACAAAAAACTTTGATCCCAAAAACAAATTCAATGCTTTGAATTTGTTATTCATTAAACTTCTATCGGCTAAGAATAGATCATATGCATCGCAAAGCTTACGTTTCGCTTCATATTCTCTAAATTCTGTGAATAATTCTCGCATTGGAAGAATATAAATCCTTTGAGTAATAAAATCATCGCTAAAACCAGCAGCGCGAAGTTTTTGAGTGTAGTATTCGCGAGTTTGATTTAAGTCGAATTCTCTGTCAGGCAAAAAATTCTTGGGTTCGAGATCTCTGACAATGAGGCAGACATCGATATCGGTTTCTGTGGCGAACGGATGTGGTATCGGTCCAATAACATGCGTGAATGTGGACCAATTCGGAAACATCAATTTGAACTCGATTTGCAAGTATACTTTTTCGTCGCTGGTGTCGAAAAGCAGCGCCTTCTTCCTCTTCTTCCCTTCATTCTTTTTTTCTTCACTTTTCTTCAGAAACGCTTTGAAAGCGTCGATCGCCTGTTTCACGCGAACGTCGCTTAAAAAGCTTTTCATTGCTGAAACACGTGTTTCTGAGACTCTGCACAACCGGGGGTCGTTTCCACAATTCGCCTTTAATGTTTCTTTTAATGAACTCTTTCAAAGTTTGATTTCTTTCGTTAGCAAACGAACGAAACCTTCAATTGTTTGTAAACATTTAGGCTCAGTAATATCAGATATTTAGTTAAATAAAGAGAATAGGATTAATTCCTTGCCGGCCAATTCAAATTTGAGCAAAAAATCTACTGCTTTTGCTGTTTTTCGCAATATGAAATTAATATTACCGAATAAAAACACTTTTATGATATTTAAATTTTTTATTCATTCATTTCAATTTATTCAAGCTTTAAGCGCATACTTTCTTTGAGGCCAAAGCTGTTTTTTCCTGATTTCTTTTCGCGTTTTGAGGTTTTTCTCGTGTTTCGTCAATGCTTTTCGCATCGCTCGTGTCTTCTTCGGTCGAAGGTCTTTCGGAATATGCTTTTTGCCTTTGTACAGCTTTCGCAGGTTTTCCTTTTGGTTCTGATGAATGACAGTCAACACACGGGCGATGTTTTTGCGAAAAACCCGGATTTTAGACAATTTGCTGGCAGCACCACCCGTCACTTTCGACACTCGCAGATTAGCTAATTCCTGCTTCAATTCTTTCAGCTGCTTGAGCAACTCTTCTTTCTTCTTTCCGATCAAATCCTTTGTCTTTACTTTCGACATTTTGGCCGCTTTTTATGTGTAAAACGCAAAATCGGTGATATTAATTCAATTCGAATGCTTCACACGAAGAGTGTGACGGAAAAGGAAATTCGGCAGCAATGAAGGCGCGTTCTCTAATTGCGCACTTCAACTGGAAAAAATGATCGAAAATTGAAGTTTGAAACAAAATTTGGGACTTGAAATTTTTATAGCAAATTATAATTCGCATTTGATTTCAATTAAAATAAACTTCGTCTCACAAGTAAGTGAACATCAGTCATTCAAAATGTTGAAAATTATTGAAAAGATAGTTTTGTGCGTCAACTTCTAATTTTGTTATTTTCAATTTTTAAAAACTTAAATAATTTTTTTAAACTTCGTTTCTTTTGTTTCTCAATTTCGAACTTTTTTCATTTTTTGAGGAGGCTTTGTGATTTCAAATTATTTTTCTTTGGATTTATTTAATTGAATGAATGGAGAAAAGCTGGCATTTCATTCGAGGAGAAAATTCGTTAAAATTCGCAAAAATGAAGAGAAGATTCGTTAAATTAAAAATTATCACTCAAAATAAGTTCACCTTTATTTTACATTTCAAAAATATGCAGCAATTCAGTTTTCATCGTGTTTTATATATGATAATAAAGTTCATTAGATTATTTATCGATAAATATCATTTGTAGTGCAGTAAAACTTACTTCCAGAAGAAAATTTTTATTGAAAAGGTTGTACGTGCTTGTTCACGTCTAATTTGCAAGATATGTTTTAGAAATTTCACTCGTTTGTAAATTTCTCTTTATTTACATATTGCACACAAAATGTGATTTTCAAATGTATTTATTTATTTTTCTTAAATTTGATAATTTTTAATTCACTTTAAAAAATGAATGTTGAGTTTTATTAAGTCAAATGTTATAAACCTACAGGCCCCCGTCTTTAAAGACTATCGATTGTATCTTATTGAATCGCTTGTAGCAAGCGATAATTACGCTTTTTTTCCTAGTTTTTAAATTTTTAATGTCGAAATTCATTTTGAAAATTCAAAAGATTTCAGAATGAAAACATATTTGAAAAGATCAATCAATAAATACGCAGGGGAAGATTAAAATCTTTAAATGTTTGCAAACATTCCACAATTTATATCCCTTAGTTTAATGAACTGAAAGCCTAATTTACAAAGCTGCATATTTAACCTCATCGAAGGCTTTTCTCGCCTTCTTTAACTCCTCATTCATTATTAGTAGATCCTTAACTCTCGCATATTTGCGGCCGTCTTTTTTCATCAGGTACATGATGTCTTCAACCTGCACGCGGCCCTGTCGTCCTACTTCCATTGCGTTGTAAGTCTAAGTGAGCGAAAAGGCAATAAAAGCGATCAAATAAAAAGCGGTGATTGCTTACAACTTCAATAATATACTGAATGACCATATCTTCCAAAAGGTCGACCGATTCGGTGTAAGGATTCTCGTCGTCGCCAAAGCCATACATCATGCAACGAACTGTTCGAATGAAGTGCTAATCGACGCTCGCAAACAGAACACTTACGTTCTTTGGAGAAGAGTCGTTTTCGCTTATCGCCAAGCAGCTGATCGCCGGACGTTCCCTGTTCGGTGTCCTGTTCGACCTCATCGTCGAACTCTTCGTTTGTGGCCATTCTCTCGAAGCGTCACTCGATTGCTCCCACTTTGACGCACGACTCGAGCGCCCTCTCGGCGTTCGCAGCGAACGCAAATCAGCTGATCGCAGCGAATGCAACGCAAACGCATCGTTCTCAGTTTGAGATTTCAGAATTCAAAAAGCGAAAAACGAGTCGAACAGCAGGAAAAAGCATTGAAAGTGGTTGAGAAGAAGTGAAGAACGAACGAAAATGGCTCACTACAAAGGCGCGCTTTCGGAAGCCGGACGAGCGATGATTTTGCAGAAGAAACGCGAAATGGCGAAAGAAGAGCTCGAGTTGCGAAAGAAAAAAATCGAAGAGGAGATGAAGTTGGCGAGTATTGACAACAAATTCGCAGTGCATTACGACGCGGTCGAGGCTCGTCTCAAGACATCCACCATCGGTTTGGTCACTTTGGATGAGATGAAAGCCAAGCAGGAAGTGGTAGTGAAGGAACGCGAGCAGCAATTGGTTCAAAAATCGAAGCAAAAGATTTTAAGCGAAATAGAAGAGAAACGGAAGCAGAAAGAGACACAAAGACGACAAGTAAACCAAATTGAATTCTCAATGAGTTCTTTACTAATGAAATTAGTTTCTTAGATTCAGACGCTATCATTTCGTTTCGAAGACGACGAAGAAGAAGAGGAAAATGAAGAGCAAAATGAAGAGCAAAAAACCGAAGAAATTCCAGTTAAAATTGAACCTCAAGAAAGCGAAAATTCCAACAGTTTCTCGGAAGACTCGAACAGCTGTTCACAGGTAGTTGTTCACGATTCAAATAGCACCAATGAAACAAAAATTTAATTTCAGCCTTTAAAGAAACGTAAAGTCATGAAAAATCCGGATGTAGACACCAGTTTTCTTCCTGATAGAGAACGCGAAGAAGAAGAAAAGCGTCTCCGTGAACAATTGCGACAGGAATGGGTTCAGAAGCAAGAAAAATTAAAGAACGAAGACATAGAAATAACTTTTAGTTATTGGGATGGTTCTGGACACAGACGAAGTGTTAAAATGAAAAAAGGAACGAGCATTTATCAATTTTTACACAAAGCTTTGGAACTGTTGAGAAAGGAATTTCACGAACTCAGAGCGGTCACTGCAGACCAACTTATGTATGTGAAGGAAGATTTGATAATTCCTCATCATTACACATTCTATGACTTTATCGTCACAAAAGCGAGAGGCAAAAGTGGACCTTTATTTAGCTTCGATGTACATGACGACGTTCGCCTTCTTGGAGATGCAACTATCGAAAAAGACGAGTCACACGCGGGCAAAGTTTTAATGCGAAGTTGGTACGAACGAAACAAGCACATATTTCCTGCATCAAGATGGGAGCCTTATGACCCTAGTAAGAACTACGAAAAGTATACAGTTAGCGACAAATCTCAAAAGTAAATCATTGAAATAGTTTTGTTAATCTTTCATAATTTTACTGCCATCAAAAAGAATAATTTTGAAAATTATTTCCTCACGTTGCCCAACTCGTAAGTGAAAATCTGTAAAAATTACGCAAAAAAAAAATCGAAAAAACGTTCTTATGTGATATTAAATTCACAAATATTTACTATTATATTATTTTGTATTCAAAAATGACATCAACAAACAAATCAACAAAGTCAAAAAATCGAAAAATTGTCACATGTGATTGTTTATTTTCCGGCTTACGGAAAGTAGCAGTATTGAGATGTGGGTCGAGAGAATTAATCACATGAGAAAACACCTTTTCCAGTATGGTAATTTAAAAAAATTTTTTAATAAATTAAGCATTACATGAATAAATTTCACGAATAAATCATTAAAAGTTCCATTTTCTCATTGACTGTTATAAATCAAAAATGACAATGTCAAACTGTCAGGTTACAAGAAGAGTGTTGTTGAATAAAAAATTTCAGGTATGAAACAAAAATGACAGTCATTCGTGGTTTAAGATTGATAAGTGAAATTGGCGATGTTTGGAAAATGAGAAAAAATGTCTTTTCAAATAATGAACGTTCCAATGTCAAGAATAATATGGTATCACAGAATTTCTAACGTTTCAGATTGTGATGATGATTAATATCCGAATACACACTTACCTTTCGAAAAGATTCATATATTCTGATATCTGTCACGTATTTTATGGAAAGTAATATTTTAAATTTTTAAAAACACAATAATTAATTAATATACACCATTTCATGATCGAATTAATTCGCCTGGTTAAAGGAAGATTTGCATTTAGTGAAATATGTTTAAAAATAATTGTAAAGAAACATTTTCTAATTAGGCACTTGGTCACTATTTTAGAACCTCGAAAAATGTTATGGAAATGTTCTTAGGACAAAGTTCTTGTTCTTATTTCGCTTACTAAAACATATGACAGCGCGTGAGGAAATACTATGGTTATTTAATGAAATTCTAAAAATCTTATTTGTTATTTCGTATGTCTATTTTGTAAGTCTACCACAATACCATAGGCTCCAATCTTGTGGTGAGTTCTGTGAGCTTAAATTAAAATGGAGAAGATAAAAAATTTAAATGTGAAAATAAAAACTTAAACTGTTTGAACTTGTTTTAAAAGGCCTACTTTTTAACACTTCTCTCTTATTCTTTATGATTTTTATTTGATAAATAGATAATTAGAGTCACATTTGAAACAATTAAAACGGAAGAAAATGATTTTAAATTCCAACGAGTAATTGAATTTAATAGATTTATTAAGAAAGGGTGTATCGCACGTCGTTTATGATTGTTAGATAAATTCTTTTTAATAAATCTATTCAATTATAATCATAAAAGGATTTATCGCGAATTGTTTGTTATTGGAGATAAACCATTTTATAATAAAATCATTCAATTATTTTTGAGCGAAAAGAAAAATAATTGTAAATAAATGATACGTAATATTCACATTTGTCTACTTTTGGCGATGAAAATTATTTTCGAGGCTCGAATAATCGAGAGCACAGATATTTACATAATATTGCACCGAAAGTAATATTTAACAAAGTAAATGTGTGTGAAAATCTAAGAATGATAATAAATGCTTAATTGTCGTTGTGACACTGTCTTCCCTGTCGACATAAGCGCAATCGATTGGCTTCGAACAGAACGCGATTTTGTTCGTAATAAATTGGATTCTGTTCACGACTCAGCGTCGGAATGTAAGTGAAGCACACTTCGCATTTACATGTATTCGAGTCGTGTTCGTCGCCATTCGAGAGAGAGGTGCTCTCATCGTCGCGCACATCGGTCGCAGTGTTGAGGGCACAATTGATGTGAAGATTGTTCATCTTTTTCGAAATGGGCACGTAATCGGCGACACAGTCACCGTCCGAATGCTGTCGTTTTCTGCGAACACAAGTGAATTGAACTATAAAACAAGAAACGTGCGAATAACTCACCGCGAAGAGGTTAACGTCATTTTCATCGATTTCAAAGCTGTGCTTTCACTTCAAATTCAGCGTTCTTTCAATGTTTACGCGAGTAAACAATGAATTGACACTTTGCATTCGCTTCAAACGTCGACGGCTTTTCGCATTCGATCAGTCGGCGAATGCTCGTGTTTCTTGAGCGTTCGCTGCTTGAAACCGTTCTCACGTTTCGCTTTCTGTGCGCGTTTGAGTCTCGAATAGAACGCTGCAACAGAACTCAATAAAAAAAGGCGAGAAGTGGTCACGAAACGCAATGCGTGACACTGAGTGGTGGCGACAGCGAGGCGGCGTTCGCGTGCGCGCGGCGGGTGCGAACGGCGAACGAACAGCGCAAAAATCCAAAAACTGGACGAGGAGTGAGGTACGAAGAAAACGGTTCGAATTGAGTTCATTCGAAATAAGAAACGATTGCATTTAAAACTGGACGAAATAAGCGATGAAATGATTATTGGAGGGAATCCTCAACTGTACACGCCGTACGGCAAAACGCTGCTCGCATCGCATCCTCAGGACAATGGATGCAACTTCTCTTCGCTTTCGACCTCAGTTTGGATTTGTGCCGAAAATGAAACCAGTCGCGATTTGTTTCGGGCAATGAAAGCGGTCTCTCTAAAAGACCACTCTGCGGTTTGTTTCGCTTTCACTCACTCTGTTCGCATTGACCGCACTATTCTCGTTGCAGAAAGAAGAATGGCTTTTGAGGCGATGCGAAGAAGGAGAGGAGGAACTTTATTTCTCCTTAAATGTGCTCACTTTAAGTCGATGCGACGGAAAAGGCTCCGCTTTTGTAATCAAAACATTTACTCTCGGAAATAATATTCAACAGGCTGTTTGGACTTCGTTTGAAGATGAACATAAATCTTTCTCAGCGATTTGCGCTCTCGATTGCAACAGTTTGGAAGTTTATTCTGACGAAGGCGATCATTTTCCAATTGGTCTCCCTTTTCAGGTAATTAGGTGTAATTTTAAAAAATCAACCTAAATTTATTTGTCTTCTAAAGATTTCTCGATTACTATCAAACAAATATGGATTGCTCCTTGAAAGAGAGCCCCTTTCGAGCGAGTTTAGTTCCACCGAAACGCCAATGCCATTACTGTTTAGCCTCACTCACCCCTTAAAAGACATTTCGCCTGTTATCATGAAGTCTTCATCATTCTTTTTAACATATCTTACTCTTGAAAGCAAGTTGGAACTAGTTGGAATTTGTGAAGATTGGAATTTGTGTCTCTTTTATCACAAAACAGATGGATATCACAGCGTTTGTATAATTAGAAAAGCAACCGACAAAGAAATAAACTCTATGGTAGCTGACAACATATCCCTTTTAGAAAATACTTCAGCAAATGATTCTCCCTTTACAATTCACTTTAAACAATGCAGCCAGACAACTTTGCTAGCATCTTCTACTACTTCTCCGTTTCGTAGTGCAAGCACAACTAAACAGTCATTTTCAATTTCTTCTCCTTCAAATACGAGCTCAAATCAAAAGAAGAGTTCACAGTTAACATCTTCTTCCTCATATCTCTCACCACTAAGAAGCAGTAGATTAGGAGCATCTCCTGGTTCTCCCTTACTTCGTGGCTTCTCGCCTAGTGTTGATCTACCGCAAACAAAAACATATATTGAAAGTGCTTTGAAACATGAAACTTTCTCACCATCAAACACCATTACTCCTAGAAGGGGTCTGGATATAGAATTATCAGATGACACAAATGAGCCGATCTATCCAGAAATAACTATTGAAAATCGTTGGACTGAACCCCAGCCATCTCATGGAAAAGCCAGTAAAGTGTTTGTCTCCTGTGATTTAATGGGACAACACTATTTTGTTTATTTATTAAGTACACAGCAACAGTTAAAACTAGTCAAGTTTGATGAAAGCAACGATGGTAAGCGACTTATTTTTGGGACGATTTGTTTCATAAGCGGGAAGGATGCTGAACCTATTCGTTCCTTAAATATGATTCTCACACTTGATTTATTGAACAATTTTGTGCTTTACAGTGGTTTATATAAAGTTAGCGTTGTTCACATTCCATCCATCTTAATACCTCATAATTTACTTTCATCACCCTCTTCTATATCTAAATCGTTTCAATCACCGAACAGCAAACGGGCGAGTTTATTTGCTTCTAGTAGACCTGCTAGTGAAATGGGATTTTGTCCGCGTTTTTCAATTGAAGGAAATATTTTGTCTCCTGTTGTGAACAGCAGCCGAACTCTTAATTTAGATGAAACAAACGCCTCTTCAGCATCATATCAGACGATCACGAACATAACAGCCATTAAAAACGTAGTTGGAAATAGAGTTGTTATTGAAAATTTTGAAAACAACTTATTTAGTTTCTACTTACCTCCGATCTCAAATTCAAGTATTGTTACTTTGTGTATAAACGCCTTGAAAACAATATTACCGAAGGATTGTTGTATGCAATTTTTGACAAAGTGGTATGGAATTCGTAACTCACCTGGATCAGTTGAAATGACAGATTGTAGTGAAATTAACATGTTCAAATATTCTCTTTTGTGCTCCTGTGGCTACGATATAGAAAAATTGCCATTTGAACTTAACATTTCAGATGTTGATATTTGTTGCAAGTCACCATCAATGATAAAAAAATTAAAGCTTGAATCGACTGAGAAAGGAACAGATGAAGATTGGAACTTTATACTCGGCTTGGGACCACGATCTGATAGCTTGACTGAGGAATCATACGTCAATTCCAGCGCTTATTTATTCACGTATTTACCCTCTATTCTGTATGCATTGCACCTTGTTTACGAAGAACTGCAATTGAATTCCCTTACTGCAGATTCTGCAAATGAGCTTTTGGACATTCTTTATTTATTTGCCAGTGACTTGAAGCAAATTTCCTACCAGGATTATTATTGGCGAAATAGTCCCAACGTTTGTTTTATTTCAGATACTGTTTCACGCATATCAGAAGATGACATGAAATTGCTTCAGTATCCTTCATTTTTCACCGAATCTCATCCGTCGGTTTTTATTTATATAAAATATTTAATGAAAACAGAATCATTTCCATCTTCAGTTGTATTTTCGTGGATAGCAGAAGCAACACAACGAATACGTACATTAATCCTTCTTTATGCTTGCTTTCGTAATAATCAAGTAACTGAAAAAGATTATTTGTTGCCCATCGCACCCTTTAGATCAAGTAATTTATCTGAATTCAATTTAGATGTTGAAGCATCAGTCGAGCAAAGACTTATACTCTGTATGGAAAAATTGGGAGTTGATAGAAATGAACTGCAAACTTACCCACCGGGTCTAGTTGCTCCATTATGGAATGCTATTTTTAAATGTCGACACGATCCTTCAGCCGAATGGAGCTCAACATGTTATTCATTGATTGGAAGACCTGATCTCGTTATGTTACTTGATTCAAAGACTCCAAAATATCCAATGAAAGCTGACTTTTCATGTGACACCGATAATGATGACGATGGACTTAATGGATTAAATAAAGAAATCCTTCGACTTCTGTTTCCTGAAGATCAACGCGTGTTTGAAGCTTATACTATGTTACAATCATCAAAGCCAGTAAAAATAGCTTTGCTTCAAAGACCGGGTGTCACAGACCACGATTTCATCGAAGAACAGGAAAGGCATTTATATACTCTTTGCATTAGAACCATGGCCCTGCCTATTGGTCGCGGAATGTTCACTTTGAAAACTTACAAACCTGTTGTTGCTGAAACCTTTCCAATTCCTAAACTTTGTCTCAGTGGACGAGTTCCTCCACGTAATACCACAGTAGAATTAAGCCACATTGATGTCCCCGCAAATATGAACACGTGGCCGATGTTCCATAATGGAGTAGCTGCTGGTCTTAGAGTATCTCCAAGTTCCTCAGATGCTATAAACTCTGCATGGATCATTTACAATAAGCCAAAAATCAATTCTCAAACTGCAAATGATTCGCAAAATGAACACGCTGGCTTCCTGCTGGGTTTAGGATTAAATAACCACATTACAAAATTATCGATGATGCATATTCATGATTATCTTTCGAAAGGAAATGAATTGACTCGAGTAGCCGTCTTACTAGGTCTTGCAGCGGCAAAAAGAGGCACGATGGATATGTTTGCAGTGAAAATACTTAGCATTCACGTGGAAGCTCTCCTTCCTCCAACATCGACAGAACTTGACGTACCACCTATCGTACAAGTTGCCGCTGTTCTGGGCATTGGTTTGGTTTATCAAGGTTCCGGCCAAACACATATAGCAGAAATTTTATTGAGTGAGATTGGAAGGCCGCCGGGACCAGAAATGGAACATTATATCGATCGAGAAAGTTATGCATTAGCTGCCGGTCTTGCTTTTGGTTTTGTCACTTTGGGGAAAGGCAATGAAATGATTTCTTTGGTTTCTTCAGCAGAGAGCATGTCAATGGCCGACCAACTCTGTAATTATATGATTGGAGGACACAAGAGACCATTAACTAATGTTCAAAAAGAAAAATATAAAACACCAAGTTATCAAATTCGTGAAGGGGATTATGTGAATGCAGATGTAACAAGTCCTGGAGCTACTCTTGCTTTAGGAATGATGTTTTTCAATACTAGCAATGAAGCTGTTGCTAATTGGGTCACAGCACCTGACACTCAGTATTTATTGGAAACCGTTCGTCCCGACTTTTTAATGCTCCGTGTTTTGTGTAAAGGCTTGATTATGTGGTCAGAAGTGAAACCTACTAAAGAATGGATCGAATCACACATTCCTTCTATTGTTGCCAAAAATGCATTAAATGTGGATGTCGAATATGACTCAATGATTGATTACGAAACAATGGCACAAGTGTATTGCAATATTGTTGCTGGTGCCTGCATGGTTTTAGGCTTGAAATACGCAGGTTCATCAAACCAACAAGCGTTCGAGTCTGTTATGGGTTTTACGAAGATGTTTTTAGATTTCCCTAAAGAGCCAATTTATGCCGAGAGAGCCGGTCGAAGTACTATTGAGTCATGTCTGAATGTTTTAGTAGTTTCGTTAGCTATGATAATGGCAGGCACTGGTAACGTCAAAGTCATGAGAATCTGTCGTTATTTAAGGTCAAGAATATCGCAAGTTAATGTTGTTTTATACGGATCACATATGGCCACTCACATGGCTCTCGGTCTTCTCTTTCTGGGTGGTTGCCGTTATACATTACGAACTTCTCCTGAAGCAATCGCTGCTCTTATTTGTAGTTTCTTCCCTAAGTATCCAATTCACAGCAATGACAATCGTTACCATCTGCAAGCTTTTCGCCATTTGTATGTGCTTGCAGCAGAACCAAGATTGGTCATACCAAGAGACATAGACACTGGTCAGTATGTTTACGCTCATCTTTTACTTAAATATAGAAATAACTGCGAGCAAGAAAATGAAGAACTAGTGAAAGTTCCTGCGTTTTTGCCGGAATTGCATTTACTCGAAGAAGTTATACTTTTGGATGAAAGATATTGGAAAATTTCATTCAAGCGAGATAAAAACTTTACAACTCTGGAGTAAATAGCTGCAAAAAAATTTTCAAATAAGCTGATATTGTTTTCATTTAGATCTTTCCTTTCAAATAGTGGTATTTTGTATGTCAAACAGAAAGTTGGCTGTTTGCCGTACGAAAAAGATTCACAAGGATACAAAAGTATTCATGCTCAATGTTTATTGAAAGATGCTGTGAATGGCTGGTCGTTCAAGGTGCGACAATAAAATAGTGTCGAGAATTCTATTTCACTCTTTTCATTTTCAGCCTACAACACTTAACGAATTCTCAAGTGATCCCATATTAATTAATTTTGCTAGCCATCAATTGGTACCTAAAGCTCAGGCGTATGAAGAGGCAATTCTACAACATAACTTGTGTCGCATTTTATTCGACTGCGCTTCAAATGAAACTATCGATCTTTTGCCAACTTTAATAACTTTCCTCAAAATGATAAATCCTCGAAACGAAAATCACGGGAATAATTCATACAACTTGTGGCAAGTTAAGCTTCTCATCGATTGTTCATCATTTTGCAGCTGCCTAAGAAGTGACTTTTTACAGAGCTTAATAGCATTCGCAGAAAGAAAGACAAAAGGTAAAAACGTTTTATGCTTTTTAATCAGCTATAATATTCCTTTTTCCAAAATTACATTCTCATCACAAGAATTATGTCATGAATAGACTCATCATAAACATTTTACAAATGATTATTCAATTAATAGCCTTTTCAAATCAGTTTTTAATTTTTGAGCGAACAGTAGACGATTCATTATCGTGTTCTTTTGCATACCGATTCATTTCATAATACTTTTTGATTTGATTCCAATTCATTTTTCAACTCTTTTCTACGAACAGGCGTTGACAAAAAGCAAATCGTCTGTTATCTGAAAAGAGAAATGCCGTTAAACAGCATTGCAACAAATGTTGTCCAGCCATTGATTCTACACGAAATGCCGCCCTACTCGTCGCTCTCGCCTCTTAAAGGTATATTAGACTTGTAAGAACTCGTTTCGGTGCTATATCTTCTGTGGCATCTTTCTACAGGAAAAGTGTCATTCGCCTCTCTGGTTGTGAACTTGAGACACTTTTGTTTGCCAATGAAAACTATAGCATTACTTCATTCCATTCTGGCTAATAGCGACTGAATCATTCAAAGGTGCACACAGTAAATAAAACGACCAAGCATTGTGTGCGCAGCTAGCCAATATCATCGACGTTAATTGCTTACTTCGAGAATAATGAATGCAAACACTTTTCACGGTTATTTCACACTTTTAGGTTATGATTTGTATGTAAAGTATCGTTAAAAGCCAATAAATACAACAAAATTAAAAGCGCTTTGTTCGCTGAACGGATACCTATGAGAGCTTATCGCTCAATTGGTCGCTTGCAGCATCCGTGGAGTGAGCTCAGTAAGCGAGTGGCACGCAGAGTTGATGCAATCGACGGTCGTTGCGAACAGGCAAGGAAGGAGCTTCGGAAGAACATAGGCCAGCAGAGCGCAGTCACCATTGCAAGGTGTGGTTTCGGAGTGCGAAACGATTTTCAACTGTGTTATCTGAAAACTTGACAAGAAGTGCTTTCCATTCGCCATTGTGTGCTTGCATTCGTTTTCAATGTTGCATTCTCCATTTATAGTTTCGGTTGCAGCGCAGTGATCCTCATTCCTTTTTACGTTCGATTGATGACTCGAATACAAAGGTACGTTCAGCGATAAGTTTACAGCTACTATATAAACACTTGCCATCAGGCCTTCGATAAAAAGCATGCCGTCGAACAAATGTCGTGTGCACTTTATAGAAACACTCTGAAAATCTCACGGCGTTCATTGTACTCGCGGTTATTGAACCCGTGCTCGTATTTGTCCGCAACCTGTTCGCCACTCGATCTGCTATCCACTCGCCCTCGGGGCTGCGAGAAACAGTGGCGAACGTTGATCATTTCTCTGTTCTTGGAAAACCGATGTTACTGCATTGCCGAAACCATTAGTTCATTAAAGCATTTCTAAATTGGCGACTTGAGCCGAAACCTCAGATGCTCCGACAGCGAGGCATCGGCCGAGACGTGTCCACTTACACGTGTTGGTATGTGTGTGTTTTATCGATGATTGTCGGCATTTAAATCAAAACAATTGATTTATTCATTTAAGCAAATTGCGTCAACACGAAAACCAGCGAGAAGCGACAATTGATAGCATTGAACACGCTTCAAATAAATTAGTGCGGGTTGAAAACTGCGTTTCAATTTGATACTTTTATTGCTTTGAGTGCACTTCTCTCGAATCCACTTAATCTCTCGATTTTATGAAGTTTTCTTTCTTCTCATTCTTCTTATTCGCCATTCAAAGCGACATTGAATTCGAATTTGAAACAAAGTAGAACAATTTTCTAGTTGCGAAACAAACTGAACGCAACTCTTCGATTTCAAATTTGAAACGATGCCGTTTGTTGAGCTTCAAACAATATTTGATTTGAGTTCATCAACCATATTTGTACCAAATTTCATAATAAATTAGATTTTGTAACGAATTTTATTTTATTTGCGAACGAAATGTGGCTTCTTTATTAACGCGTTATTATTTTGTAAAGTTCACTTTTGCTTATTAAATATTATTATTAATATTAATAATATTATTTAATAGTAATATTGAACTTATTCTTTGAACGAAAAAATCTTTGTTCTTTCCAATTTAATGAATTGATTGACAACCGCACGAAACGTCGGATTAGAATAATTATGAAAATAACTAAATCAATTCGAATATCAACTTTATAAAATTTTCTTCTTCAATCAAATTATTTCATAATTATAATTTATGAACCGAGCCACAACTGATGTTTCACGATTAATTTAACACTTGGTTTTGCCTATTAGAAAATGCAAATTTATTGCATCACTTTGTCCAAAAAATGTTTTTGCCTTGCACGAAGTATTGTTCACAAGACGAGATTAATTTTTTCTTGTACGATGATGTACACTACCGTGGACAGAAAAAAGCATAAAGCACACTTCAATGAGAAATGAAATTTTCTGTGCACAGTAGTATACTCTTCACTTAAAAAGAAAGGTTTTCAGTTTGTCATTACATTAGTTTCGCTTCGCTTTTAAATGAACAGCGTTGAGTACAATGTTTACTATTTTTCATTAGCTTAATTCATATCATTGTTTCTCGATAAAAATCATGAGAAAATAAACAATTGTTTGCTTATAGTTTGTCTCTCTAGCTTGCCTGTCGTGATAGCTCATTTTTTAATTGTATTGATTCGGTCGCATTTAACGAAAATTTGAATACAATGTTGGAAATTATATAAATTTCTTTGTTCAAAACAAGTTGAATTAAGTTAGGGTAAACATGACAAATTTTATCCACAAAACTAGCACTTAAGGTATGATTATACCAGAAAGGTGTTTTTGTTGTGTTTCCTTTCTGAAGAGTTTGCAAACTGCTTTATCGTATTTTGAGCTCAACCTTGGTCTGAAAATCACAATCTGAACAGCAAAAGAAATTAAATTATAGACGTTTAATTCTCAAAAATAGATGTGATTTTTAAACCGAGTTATTTAGTTAACTAATTCAATCATGATAATTTTCATGAATAAAAATTTTTTTCAATAAACTAGTCAATTTACATTTTCCAGCTCGAATCAAACTTCCATATTTTTATCTCATAATTGCACCTTTTACGCAGGATTAAGCTTGCCTTAGAGTGCCGACCAAAATTTATTTATCTTATCCGTTTATTCATTAATAAATCAGTTTGGAGTAGAGAAAGAAAAATAAACTTTTGGTCGAGATAGTACCTTTTGCAATCGGCTTTCCTTTTCCATTTTCTAATTTTTTAATGAGTTGACATGGAACATCGAATGTCGAATAAATTTTCTACATCTCATCACCATTCTAAAACCTTTCATATTATAAAAGGCACGCAAAAGAAGATGAAGAAAACTGAACGAATTTTGCATCATTATGCTTACATTTTTCAAATTTTCAACAAATTGCGTTTGTTGTCTGTCGAATTTGAGGGATAGCGAGGTACTGACAATCAAATTGACGATTATAAGGGTTTTACGCAATAAAAAATAGAAATCATGTGCATAATTAAACATTAAAATTATTTTTACATTCGTTTGTTGTTGCGACCGACTTATTTCCAATCCTCCAAAACCATGATTGTCGAACTACCAAGGCTATCATAATGAAAATATATAAACAAACATTCAGACTTTACTTGCGAACCACATCAACAGACAAGAATTAATTCAATACAAAATGTAAACAAAATCAAATTTCTTTTGATGAACAAAATTTTTGCTAACAGCAACATTAAAACACTTAACAAAGGATCCCTTTTTAGACCGTTTATCATGTCTCTAAAATTTTTACTCATGAATATCAATCAAATGCTCGAAAATCAAAAAATTTAGTGTTTTCCAGGAAGAATATATAAAAAACTATTGAATACTTTACTTCACATTTGATGAACTTGTTAATTTGTGAACAAAGGAATTTTCTTTGCATTTTATAAATTAAAATTTGCTTGAATACGAAGTTATTTAATATCGCTTATGTCGCACAATATTTTTCTGCAATGCATGTATTTTGTCCTATGTCTATCGATCATTTTTTCGAACAAGTGGAATTTTTACTATTTAATAACAAAAAGTGAAAAGAAAGTGCGCAATTTAAAATATTGATTTTGAAGTAGTCATTCAAAAAAGAGTTCGCATATGGGCGTTTATCTGAATCGTTGTGTAGCATTAAGTTATGTAGCTAGGTTATGTAGCTTTTTTTAATTTTTTCTAAATGTGAACAATCCAAAAAATGTATTAAGAAAGGGTGTATCCAACAATATGCATTTACAATCGATTCAATTTAAGACCAGCACAATTCAATTTCAAATATTTCAAATTTTTTATTTCTTTGCAATTGGGTAGCAACTTGTCGGACATTTTCACCCGATTCTTGCTCACGTATTTTTTTTTATAAAAGCGATCGATTTCTGATTTCATCTGATTCGTGGAAAGAAACTAATTTCAAGAATCATAAATAAATCGTCGCTTTTTGTAGGACTGAAATGCTTTTGCTTCGACAAATCACAATCCCAGAGCTCATTCCCAAGATTCATTAACAGCCTTACTAACCCCTATCTGTTGACCAAATTGCGAAATAGATTATGCACACACGAGAGATACTAAAATTGCAGAAATTTCTTCTCTGTTTATGTAATCAATTAATTTCATTGATGCAAATTTTTGTGTTTGCGCTTATTTATTTGATTTTTAATTAATTATAAGCAATAAGTTGTGAAAAATTCGTGTTTACACGCAAAGGCTTCTATCGTAAAACTTTCTATCGAATTTGTTTTCTATCGAGTTCAACAAATTGTTAAATTATAAAGTTTTGAGTGTTCAAGCTTAAATGTTGTAAAAACCGAACGAAAATTCTTTCTTCATTTATTTCACTTTAGCTTTTTTTTTTCGCCGAAAAATTTCGTAAGTTTTTGCAGAGAAAACACACTTTGGACGATAAGCAAAGCTTATATAATTTGCCTTTAGCATGATGTGTAGTTCTCGAGAAAGAAGCACTTATTCAGCATTCACTAATCGACAGCATTGTGTTTCTTTTCCCAACAAGTAATTAATGTGATTTGCATTGTGATCTCAGCTCAGGATTTCCGCTTTCGAATCTTGGCTGCATGAAAACCGCTCTCTTTATTCTACACAAAGCAAAAAATTTTTGTGTATTGCAACTTGCAATAATCTCATGTTTTCTCAAAGTGGAATTTCACACTTAAAATCTTTTATTGGCATTAACACACATACAATAAAATGTTTTTCCGTCATTTGTGGAATGCTTAGCAAAAAAAGTAACTTGTATTAAGCACTCGAGTTTGTATATAATAAAATTGTCGAATCTCACATGAAATTTCAAAAAGTAACCGGAAACAGGTGCTAGGTGCGCTCAAACACTACAAAATCAGCATCTACACTTATCCTAATTTTGACTTTCCTGCTTTCTTAAAGAGACTCATAAGAGAGCTTTCCATATTCGGCTAGAAATCTAGTTGCCTAAAATTTCTCACAAAACGCGCATTTTACAGTAAACCTCAAAAAATTAACATTTAAAATGACACTTTGGTATTTTCACACTCAAGCAACAATAAAGTAAACGAATTGGGAGGCTAAATGTTTGATTTATTTAGATAATTTACAATAAATAATTTTAAGTAATTTTTTTTCTTCATTTCTGTGGTGTTTTTTTACGTCGATTTCATCAATGAAATTTTTCAATTGTTTGATGATTGATGTTTATCTTTACACTAATGTTCGAAATAAGCATGAAAATAGAGGCTTAGAATCTGAATGCTTTGTCTTGTCAACTACATGTGATCATTGCGTCCGAAATCATTTTTGTATTTCCATTTTAAGAATTTTTCCATTTTGGAAATTCCACTTTACTGTGTCTTTTCTTAATTTTCATTTCACTTGATTGGACAAATTTCTCAAATTGTTTCGTGACAAATTCGAAATTCGGTATGGAAACGTTAATTCAAGATTCTGTTTAAGTCAAAATTGCAAATTGTCAAGTTTCGAAACACGATCGAAAATACACAAACTTATGCTGTATCTTCTATTGAACCGTTAACGAATTGTATTTTCATCATTTTCATTTCTCCGAAGAAATTATTCATTTGAGTGACACTAAAGAATATTTTCGCGATTTCACACTTTTTGCACGCTTTATGGCGCAAATCACCATTTAATGGCTAAAAAATTTAATAATTTTAATGAAGCGAGATGAAGTTGTGAATGTTTTCATTGTGATCATTTCAAATAAAAATTTAAATTAATAAAATGTAGTTCGAAATTAATACTACAATCAAAACTTTATCGAAAGTTACACATTTTTCAATACTTGATAAAAAAAACCTGAATTTTCATATGAAAGTTGTTTTAAATAAAACTGTAAATGAGTTCTTTAAAGAGTCGAAATTAAAATAAGACGTAAGAAAGTGAAAAGAATAGGCGATTTAGATAAAAGAACTGAAAATTCCTCGCACTAACTCAAAATGTCAAAATGTGTCTACATGTATTGAGTAGAACAATTTATTAAGTCAGCAAATTGTTATTTTATTTAGTTGAGTAATTTCTTGTCTCTATACCATAAAGTGCGCGTTTTCTACCAAGAAAAAAAAACTCTTTTCCGGGTTCAATTGTGTTCTTTCCAGGTCTGGGCCGGACAGGTTTCAGATTTTTAGATAACTTTAGTTGAACACACTTTCCGGTTGAGAACACTTGTTATTATAGCTGCTTTACTGTTATATTTTGGAGTAAAAACGTTTATTATCATACTCAAACATGTGTATGACAAGGCAATGTTTGAAGTCAATTGTACTGTTTTACTTGATTTTTTCATTTCCATTGTAGCATGTCATTGCGACTATGTCAGGCAATGTAAAATGCATCAGTTTTTGAAAGCTTTAGCGACCATAACGCTAAAGTTCCGATCTTCATCTTATGAACAATGATATTCATTCGATTAAAACTACGTACTCGTTTCAAAATTTTGTTTGAATCTAGACTATAGCTTTCTGTGCCAACGACTTAAAAATTAACAAACAAAAAAATCGAATTTTAAGAAAATAAAATTTGCAGAAATATGAAAAGATCTTGTAAATTCATTTGTCTCACTAAAGATGGAAGAAACATTGCATACAAATGCAAAAACTTGCTGCTTGAAAACTAATTTATTTCGATTGTCGTACCTGTGACATCGTAAACAAGAGATTTGTTTTAAATCTCATTGCATTTTCATTTGGTGTTAAATAATTTAAAGCCATTACAAATCATTTGATTATTGGCAAATTCTTTTTTTTTTGCGATAATAGCGTCAAAATTGGTCATTTCAGAACATTTTTTTATCACAAATTTGTTGACGTTTTTATTTGCTGTTAATCATGATTAGAAACTATGTTCACATAGCGTGCAATATTATTCTCTCTTATGCTCTTTAGTATCTGCAATGACAGTTTTGATGTTGAAACGCAAACAAAGACAAGATTTTATTAAAAAGAACGCAGAAATACTAAAAACAAGTAATGAGTGCATTCTGCAGAATTTTAATTTGTAAAATCGGAAAACTTCAATAAGATATTCACTTCAACTCATTTGCCCTTAGGTTCCACGATTAAATTAGTCTTGTCGTAAATTAACTCAAATATTTATTAACTTTTTATTTTTCTCCGCCGAAAGAAGCGAAAACGAAATTAATTTTTAATATAATAGGAAAAGCTTTCGTTTTATCAGACTACTGCTTTAAGGATCATATCAGAATCTGCTACACATTTAGTATATACGCAAATATTGCTCCAGTAGCAAAACACTCTTCCTAAAATATTCTATGATTTGCATAAAATCGATGCACAAAATTGGAATTCATTTTGACTTTGAACGTGTCACAATAATGAAATACAGTCACTGCATAAAGTTACTTACTTTCTCTATTCGAAATGTATATTTCATTAAACATGCGGATAAAATAAGTAACGTAAGCAGAGCTTTGAAGTGTCTACCGTGTTCACGAAATACGCGCGCACGGTAGTCATGCATGTTTCATGCCTTCTGGTTTCATTATTTTGTCACGGTGGCATGACAGGCGCGAAATTAAACGCAATTACGGTAGTCTTAAAACGCACTATTGAAATAAAAACAATTTTAGTTGACAATGAATAGCTGATAATGCTTCACTCTATCATAGTGCGAATTGAGTGCTTGCTTTAGGTAAGCTGGTAGTGTTTTTCATTTGTGACTATGATATACAATCCAATTTTCATGCACACTAATTTTTGCTTATGAATTTTTAAATTCCTTTCCGCATTTAAACAAAAATTTTCGTGTTTATTCGTGAGACCGCATTATTTTGCGACTCCGTGTACTTTCGTGTCCATATGTGTTTAGCTCCGTTTTTGTTTTGTGTTCGTGTGTGTCGTGCCGCCTTGTGTGCCTAAAATTGCGTGAAACGGACACGAACGCACAGTCTTGCGTGCTCGCTTCCAGACGCATTGCGTCCGTGCGTGTTCGCTCAAAAAGGTAGGCACGGGTAAAGCTCTCCCGCAAGCATGCTGTGCTAATAAAAATCGAACGAAACTGAACAGCCAACGCAAGTCGATCGCGATAAAATCAGACGCTTTTGATCCATAACTCAAATAAAAAGTTTTGTGGAAAAAATAATGAACCAGAAAAGTTCAACGAAGTTTTGAGAAAAAATATTTTTAATCGCTGCCGCTGCTTGCAAGCTTTACCATGTACGAGGCAGAAAGTCAATTTGTAAACAAAATCAAAGTTTCGCTGCTTTAAACTAATGAAGCCAAATTTTTGTGCGCATTTTTTGTCTCAAAACAGTAAAAGGTGTTGCTTAACGTCATTTTTCATTCTTCTTAGAACACTTTATCATTACCACCTCTAGCAACTTAAAAAACTTACGAGTTAAGTATGATATATTCTGGTTTATCGAATTCAGAATGTTAATCAAGCTGTTATTTGTCTGTGTCAGTGTTGAAAAATTAGATGCACTTCTGAAGAAGTGCGTTTTGAACATGAAACTATGACGGCGTCAAAGATGCGAAAAAGCAAAAGCAAATATGAGCCGATCTTAATAATGATGATTAATAAAACTCTCAAATTTAATTTTGTTCAACTTTTTTTCGCTCTTGCCATTTTTCAAAAATGTTTTTCGAAAATTTTGTTCATTTTAAACTTAACCATCGTCAAACAACGAGCGTCTTATGCTGATTGGAAAATACAGTAAACGCCGCAAAAGTAGCCGTGATTTAATCCGATTGGTTGACTTTTGGAAGAAAGTGAAATCAAGTATTAGTGCTATACCATCAAATGGTGGACTTTTGCGGCGTTTACTGTAGTAATTTGCTATTTCTACAAAACCAGCCGTCGAACGTATAGACAAAACTCGCGCGTAGTTGAGCGCGTAATCTCTTTTAAACACTGTACCTACAGTTGTGCATATTTAACTAGTGATAAAAAGCCGGAATTTTCATGAAACAGAATATTTTCACGAATACTTTAATTGCAATCAATACTTTTTTAAATTGGAATCAAACGAAACTTGGCGATTAGCAGTTGAGCATTATTCACCTAAAATTTTTGCTTTTGTCAAAGTTTCAATTCACAAATAAATTCGGTTTTACCAAACTTTTCTGCTTTAATCTGTTGCCAAGCAATTTACGAAAATATGTAACCTAAGCATTGGTAATCTGACTCGCAGATGCATTTTTGTCTTTGCTTTTCGATTCACAAGGCACACTATTTAAGTGTCCACTAGCGGATTTTCCGGAAATTCGGCGCACAGGTTTTTTTTTCACAGCACCAACTCAAAGTGGTCGGTTTAAAGCCGTTTCTTAACATTTACACTCTTAATTGAGGGTCATTGCAAACAAGTGCATCAATTTTCAACGCTCGCCTCAGAATGTGAAACACTATTTTCAGTGCAGTTTGAGTATTTTTTATTTTTAAAAAAATTAAGGAAAAACGCATTCGAAAAATTTCTCATTTCAAATTTATCTTCAATTTTCGCTATTAAAAGTGTTTTCATGTTCGAACTTCTCATGTGAAGCGAAATTTTTGTTGCAAGTCGTCGCGAAGCCTTCACACTTTTTACTCTTTAATTGGTAATACAAATCATTTTGACAGCGCTTTTCGATTTTCAGGTTGTGCACCTCTGATCACCTCAAATCTATAGACCGCGTTCTTGAAAAAATCCATAGACTCGTGTATGAATTTCTCGTTGAAGTATGAAATCCATGCATAATAAGAAATTCAATTTTTTCGCTTTGTTTTCGGCAAAAATCTTATTGACATATTTGCGGGAGAGGAGAGTTGAAGAAGTGAAGAAATTTTTTTGTCGAGTTTCGAAACGAAGCTTATTGAAAAAGAAGCAATTCGGGCCATATTTTTAGAACATCGCATCTAAAGGTTATTCTGAATTCAGATTATTCGCTGCGCTCAGAGAACAGGCTGAAGCAGTCGCTATTCAATGATTTGTTGTATTTCGAGCTCTGAGCAAAAAGAGCACAAGTTACGCAGTCATCTTGTATTTCATTGCATTCGCTTTTACTTTTTTGTGCTTTTTATTTGCTGGCAGACATTGAGCGAAATACAACTTTTATGTGCAAAGTCGCTTCTTCAAAGCAAAAACGAAGCATCAAATATTTCGGTGCACATGCATTTTGCAGGCTTTGTGAAACCGCGTTCCGAGTTCCGAGCGCTTTTTTTCGTATCGGTCTTAGTGCAAAATAAATGAAGCGAGTTTTGATAGCAGCGTCGAAACGTAAAACTAAATATTTTGCGTTTACTTTGCGTGCTCAGCGAAGAGCGTGAAATCGCAAAACGACTGCGTTTAAAATTTTCAAACGCTCGTACTTAAAATTCGATGTTTTTTTAATTAAATTCAGCGATCGCAGCGAAACGCTCAGATTCTTCGCTTCGTTATCTGCGCTCTTTTTGAGATGCAAACACAGTTTCTGTCGCTGCCCTTAATCAATCGATTCGCTCTTTGCGAACGCGAGCGGAAGGCTTGATTAATGAAAACGAATGAATGCGTTTTCGTTTTGTTTAAAGAAAGCGTAAAAAGAAGCGAAATGCATGAAACATGGCGAAATGAAAGTTCGTCAAGGAGCAAATCGGTGAAAGTGGAGAGAAGCGATTCGCTCGCCTGTGCAGCTTGCGGAGAGCATTTTTAGCATTCGCAAGTGAATGCAATTGCAATTAACTCGTTTCCTTGTCCCCTCGAAACAAAAAGCCGTGATGAAGGCGAGCCTTGACCGACTTGCTTTTCCTTTCTCTCTCTTGATTCGGCCGTCGGATTGTAATCAGTAATACACACTTGATTGTGTAATAAGTGTTATGATGATTTTGGCTTTGAAGCTCAAAAAATGAAACTGCATTTTGTGCGCTCAAAATTGTTACTTTTAGCATTCCTTCTTCGCCGAGCGAAGAAAAGCGAACTTATTCAATGCTTTCTAATGCTTTCCAATGCTAGCGTTCGAGTTCGCACCGCTTAAGTCCTACTTTTGCGTTCGTCGAATGTTGCTTGTCGTATTCGTTTTTTAGTCACTTTCACGAAAAATAGCGAGTGTCCAAAGCACAGCGGATGCAAGTGTGATGCAAGAAAACAATAAAAACTGCTGTTGTTTGCCGTCCTTTCAAATAACCACTGTTTTGGTCAAAGAACAATTGATGTACGCTTTCAAATACGCGACGACGGTCAGTTTTCATTTTCTCTTTCATTTTATTTTTAACGCACTCTTTGTGTTCACACTTTGTGTTGCTTCTCGCAACTTCTCTCTCTCTCTACTGTGCCATTTCTCAAGCGGCAGAAAAGCGTTTAGTTTTCCGACAGGCACAGAGTTTGCATTCTTACTTCTTTTCTGCAAATTGCGTTTTTGAGAAAGAGCTCGAAACAAAGATACATTTTCTCATCTTCATAAGTAAAGAAAAACTCTTTTTTCCAACTACTGTCTACCTTTCTGCTTCGCTCCTTTCATTTTGAAGCGTGACAAAAGCCAATTGCGAGAACTTACAAGATTTTTTGTCGTAAGAATCGCTTTTTAGTAAAGAAGAAAAGCGCGTAGAAACAAAAGCGTTAAAAAATTTACAATTTCATGATAAGGCGCCTCAGCATAAAACTTGCACAAGCTTTTTCACCTCTTTCCACTCTTTAATGAGTGCTTTAGCAATTCTCACTTTAGTGTTGCATAATTAGTGGCTTCGAAAGAAGCATCCCTTTCGTTGTTCAGCATCGATGTTTTGGGAAAGCACAAAATCAATGAAAAGATTTGTCAGAAATTGTGGACTCGTAAAAATTATTGTCTTCCATATCTTCTCGATTATTGTCATGTACTCACACAACTTTCTAAACACCACATCGCATACATTAAACGATTATCGCAAATTATAAGATCAATTAGTCTAAATCTCTACCACTTTTCTTCTCAAGATAAAGTTCAATCGTACAAAAACTGAGGAAAAGTTTTGCTATCGCATATATGTAAATAATTTATTTAACATCCACTTCAGTAAAGCATTATATATGTGCTTTATTAATGTAAGCTTCTGCCATAACTTCTATCTATTTCACTTGTGAAATTCAGTTGCTAACTTTATTTCGACAAGCGAGTGTTCTTTTTCTATTGTTTTTCATCAACCGAGTATTTCAATGCTAAAATTTTCTTTTTCACTTTTGAGTTCGTTAGAAAAGCAAATGTGAATTATTTTCGAGCAGAAATTATTGAAATAACTCTTATTTGGATTTTAAAATGCTCGATTTACATATAATTTCCTTAGATATACATAAAGATGAACGTTTACTTTCTTCTCTTACCCAACAAAAGTTGGTAAACGACAAATACTTTTGTTCAAATATTTTTTCGAATCGTTCCAAGATTTCATTTTTTCTAGTGATTAAATTTGTTTGCATAAAAAGTTTAAACTTCGATTCTGAAATGTTATCAATTTATTTGAAGCCTGATAAACATTTCACACACGAATTTGTGTGAATTTTTCGCCCAAAATTTTTATTTCGTCAATGCTGGTAGACATGAGCATAAATTTTCAAATTCTATATTGAATTTCCAAACAGAAACACACGCATATTGTAGTGAGTTTGAAATTGATTTTCGAGAGAATTTTTTCTTAGCAAAATTTCTTCAATTTTGTTAAGTCCTTTTTACTTTTGATTATCAGCAAAAGAAAAACGTTCAAATGAAGAGATTTTACATGAATTTTCGATTACATTCTCAGAAAGGCGATTTTTTTTTCATTTTATTTGCTAAAAGATAGAGAACGAAGATGATGGGGAGTAAGAGTAAAAAGATGCTCGAAGCAATTGAGGCTCAGATCAAATTAATTGAATTCTTTTGATACAAATAATAAGTGAATGTCAAACTGCCATTGAAGTGTCCAACATACTTTTTAGGTGCTGCGATATAGATTGATGTCTGTGAAAATTACGTTTGCCTCTGTTTTGAGATATTTTCAACCAAAAACATTGACGAATGGTTACATCGGTTTTTTCATCATTCTCATTAAGCTGGGGATAAAGTTGAGCGACCTGTTCGGCTGTGGACTTTTTTTTTATTAAAACTTGTATTCAAAGTATTTCAGAGTTTAGAAGAAATCTTTTTCAAGCTCATTGTACTATGTATACTTACATTGCAAGTGTGGCTGTCGTATCGATTCTCGCAGAGACGTGTGAGCGATCAAAGTGATGCTCTATTCCTAGAGTTTCTCTTCTCTTCGCACCATAGATCTGTGCTCCTCTTTCTCATCTCGCTTTATGCAATGAAAAAGATTGCGTTCGCACCTGTATACATAACACTTTGTTTCATATTTGTGTCGATGTCTCGAATATTGTTTTATCCGTTCAAGTTAAAACGTATCTACTTTGTTTGACATGTGATATGATATGAAGCAAGAAATGTTTTCTTTGACGTTCGCTGCTTTTTAATGTGAATCAATAAAACTTCAAACGTGAAAGCAACAAGCAAATGTAAGAGTTTTGCTTGCGATAGCATAGCTAAAAGATGAGCGAAATATCTCGGAGTTCTTTTATCACTTCAATTCTGTTTGTATGTCTTAGC